>VZRE01000769.1:168425-214248 GCA_013396775.1 Cephalopterus ornatus
TGGGGGAGAAAAAGAGAAGGGAAGGCACAGAAATGGCTGTGATGCCTGTTCTGCTGGAAGACCCCTACTTCTGCTGCGGCTGGCAGAGGTCCAGTGGCTGGCTGTGGTTAGAACTGACCCCAGCACAGGCAAGAAAAATCCTGCAGCTGGGCCATGGCAAGGTGCAGTGGTAGGATTTGGTTTTATTAATCTGATTTTCAAAGGCACTTTTTGAGTGTTCTTCAGATTATGTATTTTCTCTGGAAATCTCATCTGATCATGACTGGTTTGTAGCTCCTACAGATTGGTGGGTGTTCATATTCTGTGACCACCACGGTCAGTTTTGTTGTGTACCTGTGTTGAGATGTTGTCCCTAGCAGTATCATTTGGCCTAGCAATACCAATATCTAAATGAATACTGCTGTGTAGATTTATACCATTGAGTCTAGCTATTTATTTTAATTTGCTTTTTGTTTACCTGCAGTTATAAACTAAAAACACAGCCCAGTTTGGGAGAAAAACATGAGACTGGGATTTGATTTTTTTTTCTTTTAAGAGGAAAATTCGAAATAATTTTAACAACTAATACTAGCAATCGATTATCCTAACTCCAGACCTTTGCATTTTGAATTTGGATGGTTTGATGATGTTGTTGGTCACCTCCCAGGTGGGGATGGAAGCTGTGGTTAAGAGTGTAATTCGTTTCCAAACTCTTCTGCAAATATCCCAATCTTGCTACTGCAGTGTGAACAAAATTCTTTGTGGCTTAGAAGAAGATCATGATGTTTTCCAAGCTGAAGGGCATGCATTCTGAAACCTTCCCTTTCTCTCATTAAACAGTGAACAGACCAACCTTCCTAGTGAGTAGTCAGAATTGGAATGTTACTGAACTGATTAGTAACAACAGGTTATTGAGCAGGCTGGTAGAGGAGATCCTGCAGCAGAGGCAAAATATTATCCTTTTTAATAATTCCTTAAAAGCATTCACAAATTTTCATTTCAGTTATCTGGGTATTTCATGATGTGCAAGAGAAGGAGAGTGATGTTTTGAGGTACTGAGCAAGACCATTGGTCTTATAAGTAGTAGACATCTCCTAATCTTGCATAAGTTATGCAGAGACATATGCTTAACCTGCACATATACAATGGAAAGGTTATAGTTTGTACTTCAAGATTTATTTTAACAAAAGTGTGAGGAGGTACCTTCCCCACTGACCAAACCTCTGTGAAGGCAGAAATAGAAGGTCACGGACATTCCATTCACTACCTGTAGTTATCTGAGACAAACGGATACAATCCCTTGACAAGCAAATGGTAGAGGAGAGGTAGTTTGTAACCACGGGTGCAGTTTGCACGTGAGGGAGCACAGATGCTATAATTAAATTTAATGCCATTGATACTATAGCTTATCATGTCTTGGGTTTTCTGATAATTTAGAACAGAAATTTTTAAAGGAAAAAAGAAATATGTGTGTGTTAGTTGGATTTATGTCAACACTGGTTGACACAGTCAGCAGCTGAAGACTGGATCTTCAGGGTGTAAATTCGTTTAGTGCAGTTGATGCCAGGAAAGCTGTGTCAGACTGCAGTACTTTAAGCTCTGTCCTGAGGACACCCAGTACCATCAGCAGGAACCTCATACATGGTTCCTTGGAGTAGACTTTCTTGGAAAGGATTCAGTGCTTTCCTGCCAGGAGCTCAGCACCAGCAGTGGTCCTGAAGATCTAGTGCTGCCAGAAGAGACACATAACCTCTGTCTGTTGCCTTTAATCACAACTGAGGGAAAAACTGTTTTGTGTTATCTTCGAGTCTGGAAACTGCTAATGTCCCAAAATATTGAAGGTCATCTGATTCTGTGGGATTTCCCTGCTGCTGTCTTCTCCCTGGCCTTTTTAGGTAGGACAGATTGCAGCAATTCATGCTGGCGTGTGGGAGATCGTTCCAGAGTCTTACCAGTGACAATCCAAACACAAAGACCTTCCTACAATAGTGAGCATTTCATCCCATCCACAGTATTGTCTTGAATATACTTGTCAGTTCACCAGGTCAAGCATTTGTTGAAGCTAGTTCTGGTTCACAAAACAGAGCAGCATTTTTGGTACTTGGAGGAAGTGGTGCAAACTGGATATGCTCTGCACTTCCAATTCGTGCATAGGGCCACATTGGACAATACTTCTAGGTATATTCCTTTGTATGAAAGAGCCCTCTGAGTAGGTATGTCTGATTTAGCAGCAGGATGAAGCTGAGATCATGTCCTGACATGCAAGTATTTTGGATTATTTAATAACTTAATTTTTCCTGGAGGATTGATGGCTTAGTCTGTCACTTATTTGTTTGAGATATTTTATGATCTGATGATTTCTTCTCACATATTTTAATCAGGCATATTATGTATCATTGTTGCTTTATGTTTTCTATTACTGGGTATTAATTTTTCACACAGTATCTTCATTTAATTATATAATACAATCACATGTGCATTTGCATGAATAGGAAGAACCTATTCTAATTTAGCCATTATGTATTATGGTATCTTGGGTTTTCCAGTAAAAATTCCCAAGTTTTTTGTTTTAGCATAACAATAGTCATATTCATTGCTTCTTACATTACAACAAAAGCATTCAGATGTCAGTTCATAGATTGACATAATCAGCTTTGTCTCTTAATTAGAAAAGAGAATAAAGCTGTTTAGGGGTGTCAATAAAATGACAGATGTATCATTAACAGAAGGCTACATTGGATGAGAATGGTGCAAATACTTGGAATTGAAATGTTAAAAAATTTTACTGATAACCTTTCATTTCTAGTTTTCATTTTCTTATTCCTTTTTCATAATTGACAAATAGCAAAGGTACATAATACAGCAGATATATGGAACAATTACTGGTGATGGAGAACTAAATTTATAACCAAAGTAGAGCTATAGCTAGGAAAACTTGTTATGCAGAATTCCTGCCTACCCTCAAAACAAAATTCAGCATGGCTAATGCACCCTTTGGCCATGCCTTTGATGCACTCTCATCACCCCTATGATGTCACCAATTGTTTATGAACAATGGGACAGCTTGTAGATTTTATTATGAAATTCAGGACACACCCCATTTCTGACTTCTTGGTGCAGCACACTTTGAAACTTTTCATAATTAATCTGAATATTCACTTTAGTATTGACTTCAGTGAGTCCATATTTTGCAAATTCCTCCAGCACTTTATGATGCTGTTGATATCCACCCTTTGGTATAAAGGAAGTATTTACATTGTACTTTTAAGACACAATGACTTTCAGTCAGAACTAACAGAAATTGCAGAATCTGTTAAAATTACAAATATTCAAACACTGGGGCAATGGGAAGTACATGCTTTGGGATTCAGGCATACAGATGGAAGTAAGATTGCATGCTGCATGTATGATCTGTCAGAGGTGTCTTATCCCAGCAGGATGTAACGCCCAGGACATCCCCAAAACCCAGCATCTCATATCAACTTTACTGACCACCTGAGCTAGAGGATTTTCAGACTTCCTACAGATCCAGCTGTCTTCTGGCAAGCAGTATTAAGGTCCTTCCTAGGAGGAAATCTGGGCTGTTTTGTCTATTCAGCATCAGTGATATGACACAACTTGGGGTGCGATGGGCTAGCTGCTGGGTCAAATAGTGAGACACTTGAGAGTCTTGAGAGTCCACTCTTGAGTGTACTCTAAAACACCCACACCTACAGCCTTCTGTACTAGATGTACAGCCAGTCTTTGAGACATTTCTGCAAGGCGACTGATGAATGGATGAATCACCTGTCTGTGGTCCCAAGTTTGCATCCATTTCTGCACAGTAGTATCAACGTGGAGGAGGTGTCCTAAGTCTTTGTGTGCATCCGCATTCTTTTCATTAGAACCTGTAAGGCTCATTATCTCTCCCCCAGAAATGTTTTAAACTTTAAGATTTCATGAAGTTTTGACACTTCCATGAATTTTGTGTCCCATGTAGAGACAGCTGCCTCATCTGCTGTTTGGGATTCAGCATTTAATTATATGGGGCTCAAAAACAGTTGTAATGGTGCCCAGTTGAAATAGCTGGTTGGAAAACATTGAACTTTTTTTTAAATAAAGTACCTAATTTTCAAATTCAAGCCTTTTACTTGATGGAAAATTGAAATTGCTGTTACTTCCACCAGGGAGTTTAGATCTATCCTGTTTCCACGAATCAAAATAGGAAATTACTCAGTCACCAAGGCAAGTGGCTTCAGTGCTGGTACAAGTGACAACAGTGCTCCAGTGTGGTTCACAGGGGGGTTTCCCAAACTGGAGGAACCTCAGGAGAGCTGAGAGAGCTGCCAGGATCCTGTGGGTTGTGCCACAGCAGCTGATAGGACCTAGGTAGGGCCAGGAGCAAAGATGGCCAACTCTCCACGCCTTTAAAAGAAGCCCTGAGTGAGCGCCACTGTCCAGGGCACAGTGCAGCAGTTTGTACAGAAGGGTGTGCATGAAGGGCATGCAGGAAGGGCACTGAAGCCCCGGCAGCTTGGCAAGGGAGCAATGGTGTCCACGCAGCAGAAAGCCACAGCCTCTCCAAACTCTGCACCCACCATGACTGCCTATCTGCCCAGACAGAGCTCCACGGGGAACATGCTGCCACCCAGGTGTAGTGCTGCAAGTTGGGCCCTGCCTTGCCACCGGGACCAGGCAGCAGCAGCACTGAGCTCCCCTGTGCCCAGGAACTTCTCTGCTTAATGACAGAGCTCTGGGCGGTGATGAGCAGGTTGAGAAGTTTCAGGCAGTGCAAGAGGCAGACTGAATCTCACCCTGCGTTCCCTGAGACAGGCCCAGCAGGTAGACAGTACAAGCGATACAGAGAATTCCCTGTCTTCTCTCCACCTGCCTGAACACAGTGACATAAGGAATGGGGAGCAATGGATACAAATACCTGCCCAGTGCAGCAGGCACATTGCCTTTGTGACTGCCCCACTTCCCCATGTGCCCCGGCATAATAGTTGTGAGCCTCTGTAGGTGGAACTGAACAATAGTGAGCACGATGGCTCATGTAGCATGGAGGTGTTGTCAAGGTTAAGTCAGCCTACTCCCTCTGTCAAAACCACTTCCATAAAGGAAGAAGACACATCACTGTCACAGGAAACTCTCTTCTGAAGGGAACAGAAGGCCCAACATGCAGACTGGACTCACCTCTTAGGGGAGGCTGCAGCCTCCTGGGGCCCAGGTTAAAGATGTGAAGAGAAACCTTCCTACCATGGTATGCCTCTCAGATTATCATCCATTATTGATTTTTCAGGTGGCAGCGAAGTCCCAACAGGAGGTCTGAGGGCAGTCAGGAGAGACCTCAGGGTCTTGGGACCACTGGTTAAGGGGTCATGTACAGAAGTAGTATTCTCCTCTATTTGCAGGAAATGATGGGGTAAGAAATAGGAAGAGATAGGAGATCAATACCTGGTTCCGAGCCTGGTGTCACCCTTTTTTTAATCATGGGTTGGCTGAACAGAGAGCTTTGTCTGGAACTAAGGAGAAAAAGGAGAGTTTATCACCTTTGGAAGAAAGGGCAGGCAACTCAGGAGGACTACAAGGATGTCAGGAGGTTATGCAGGGAGAAAACTGGAAAGGCCAAAGTCCAGCTAGAACTTAATCTGTCTACTGCCATAAAAAACAATAAAAAATGTTTCTATAAATACATTAGCAACAAAAGGTAGGCTAAGGAGAATCTCCGTCCTTTATTGGATGCAGGGGGAAACATAGTAACGAAGGATGAGGGAAAGGCTGAGGTACTTAATGCCTTCTTCACCTCAGTCTCTAATAGCAAGACCAGTTGTTCTGGGCATACCCAGGCCCCTGAGCTGGAAGACAGGGATGGGGAGCAGAATGAAGCCCTAGTAATCCATGGGGAAATGGTCAGTGATCTGCTACGCCGCTTAGACCCACACAAGTCTCAAGGTACTGAGACAGCTAGCAAAAGGGCTTACTGAGCCATGTCCCATTATTTACCAGCAGTCCTGGCTAACTGGGGAGCTTAACTGGAGATCAGCAAATGTGATACCCATTTACAGAAAGGGCTGGAAGGAGAAACCAGGGAAATGCAGGTCTGTCAGTCTGACCTCAGTGCCAGGGAAGACCATGGAGCCGATCATCTTGAGTGTCATCATGAGGCACATGCGGAACAACCAGAGAATCAGGCCCAGCCAGCATGGGTTTAAAACAGGTCAGTCCTGCTTGACCTGATCTCCTATAACAAGGGGTCCTGCTTCGTGGATGAGGAAAAGGCTGTGGATGTTGTCTACCTGTACTTCAGTAAAGCCTTTGACATCATTTTCCACAGCACTTTCCTGGAGAACCTGGCTGCTCATGGCTTGGACAGGTGCACTGTTGCTGGGTAAAAAAGTGTCTGGATGGCGGGGCCCAGAGAGTGGTGTTGAATGGAGTTCAATCCACTTGTTGGCCAATCACAAGTGGTGTTCCCCAGGGCTCAGCATTGGGGCCAGTCCTGTTTAATGTCTGTATAAATTATCTAGACAAGGGGATTGAGGGCACCCTTAGTCAGTTTGCAGATGACACCAAGTTGGGCAGAGTGTTATTTTTTGCAGGGTAGAACGCTCTGCAGGGGGATCTGGACAGGCCAATTGTGTGAGACTCAATAAGGCCAAGTGCCAGGTCCTGCCCTTGGTTCACAACAACCCCAGGCAGCGCTACAGGCTGGGGGCGGTGTCTGGAAAGTTGCCCAGTGGAAAAGGACATGGGGGTGATGGTCAACAGCTGGCTGAACATGAGCCAGCACTGTGCCCAGGTGGCTAAGAAGGCCAGTGGTATCCTGGCCTGTATCAGGAATAGTGTGGCCAGCAGGACTAGGGGAGGGATTGTCCCCATGTAGTGAGCACTGGTGAGGCCACACCTCGAATCTGATATTCAGTTTTGGGCTCTTGTATTTAGTTTACAAGAAAGACATTGAGGTGGTGGATTGTGTACAGAGAAGGGCAACAAAGTTGGTGAGAGCCTGGAGCTCAAGTCTTATGACGAGAGTCTGAGGGAGCTGGTGTGGTTTAGCCTGGAGAAAAAAAGGCTCAGAGGAGACCTTATTGCTCTCTACAACAACCTAAAAGGAGGTCGTAGCCAGGTGGAGGTTGGTCTCTTCTCCCAAGTAACAAGAGGTGGGACAAGAGGAAATGGCCTCAAGTTGTACCAAGGGAGGTTTAGATTAAATATCAGGAAAAAATTCTTCACCAAAAGGGTTGTCAAGCATTAGAACACACTGCTCAGGTAAGTGGTTGAGTCCCTGGACGTATTTAAAGATGTGTAGGTACATAGTTTAGTGGTGGATGTGTCAGGGCTAGGGCAGTGGTTGGACTTGATGATTTTAAAGGTCTTTTCCAACTTAAATGATTATTATTTTATGATATTACAATTGGATGGTATCTGGTTTTAAAAAAAAAGGATAAATATTTTTGTAAATCTAGGACAAACAATTCTTCGATTCTTCGGAAAGATGATCCTTTTATAAACTAAATATTATTTTGTGCAGGAAACGACTTAGGAAAAAAATGAGGCAAGTATTCATTTGCAATTGTAATGTCTCTGATTATAGTCCCCAAGTAGACATTTACTCACTTTAATTAAAAAAATTGAGAATTTTATTTATATTTTCTACTCCATCTTTCACAGCAGAGGGATTTAAAACATGTTCAGACCTACAGTGTCTCAGTTACTGTTCCATCTTATGATCTTCAGTTAATATTATTTTACTTTCTGTGACTGCAGAATGAAAACGTATTCTTGATTTACCTAAAACTGGAAGTAGTTAGTTTACTTAGAACCAACAAGGATTACATTTGAGAGAACTCACACAAATACAAGGCCAGAAGTTTCATTTAGGTTTAACTGTTATGCCCTTGAGTACAGTAGAGTTTACATAAATATTTAAGAAGGGCAGCCACGGAGCAGTTAAAGGAATATATTTTCCAAGCATCAAACCCTTGTTTTCAGGTAATGCACTAAAGCTCTTAAATTAATACATATTAAATCTGTTATGGGCTTAGCAGAGTTTTAGGCTGAGGAGAGGGAAAAGCAGATGAGAGCACTCCAGAGGGAGGTCAGGCAGAGATTGCCTGTGAGACACAAGAACCACTGCACAGCTCACAGGATGTCTGCATGAGCTGAGGGTGGCTGCAGGCTGCTCTGCAAATCTGCCCGAGGAGGAGAGGGCACCACCATCCCTCTTGTTAAGTCCTTTCTCTCTTCATTTTGATGTTTGCTAAATAAAATTAATAATTAATAAAAATAAATATTCACTCACCTCAGACTAGAGAGTCCGTCATGTTGCTGTTACATAGTGTGTAGCATGAATTATAGAAGAGTGCTGCTCATATGCACAGTAATGTGAAAAGTATCACTATCCAGACCTAGGAAAATAAATTTGCAAGTAATCGAGATTTTTGCTCCCTAAGTGTTGCAGCTTGTTTAGGCAGGGACAGGACTTACCCAGTATGAACTTAGAGAAAGTCTGACTTGAAAAAGACCTGTGTGCTATTGCAGGCAGGGCCAGAGCCAGAGCAGAGCCCCAGAGGGTGAGAGAAGGAGGGAAAGGTACAAGTGAAATGGAAAATATAGCAAAGAAGTTTTGGAAGAGGAGGAAAGAATGCAGAAGCACATCTAGGAGGCGGCATGGGGGGAAAGGAGAGACTTGTTGCAACTAGTGAAGAGCAAAAGATGAGTGCAGATGACAGTGTGCTTTCTGCTGAAATAGATCACCTGCAGTTTCTGTTGAGAGAAGTAAAATCAGTTCAAATGGAGAAACTGCAATTAATCTAGGCTGGTGGCAGAACGAGATGAAGCAGGAATGAATTAATGTTTCTGGAAAATCCAGTTACAAGACTGTTTTTCTTAAAATGTGCAATAGACTGAATGGAAACTGAAATAGACTGAAAGGAAAAGATGGAAAACAAATATCTGGGAAGCAAATATAAATAATACTTCAAAAAGGGAGAAAATCTACTAATACTGTGCTCATCTTTCAGACTTTAAAGCTTTTGAAACATTCTCTTAAGTACAGTGTTCAGCTGCTGTTTTCCTGTGATATATGTCTTACTGGCAGAATTAGTTACCTTATCTTGTTATATCGAGTTTTATTTGCAAATAAGTGAACTAAATAAGGTACCTGGAGTATTTTTGTGTTTATTCAGCTGTTGAGACCATACTTTGGAATTTTTCAATTGATTTTTGACCAGAATATGTCCTGACTGTTAATTCTGTAATATCGTTTGTCAAATGTCTGACATCTGAAGCTCATGGGGGAGAGGAGAGAAATTGCTTGCAGATCACCATGTGCTTCCACTTGGGGGATGCATGGCCATGACTGTGGGAGTCATGAAATCATTAATTAAAAACTTGTTAGCTGTATTGCATCCTTTTTTAAAAAAGATGAAATGTAAAGATTTTCTTCTTCTGAAGTTATGCGCATGGAGATTCTAAGACAGAGTAGATTGCCCCATTTCTCTAGTTAATTACCTCTGTAAATCAGGAGTGGGCTGCTGGTGTTTGACAATTCTGTGCATGGTAGACAGAGCGAGGGAGGGAACAGTTTTCTGCAGTGTTCAGTTGTTGGTCTATAACGTAATATATATAATGCACTCAAGTCAAAAGGGTGTGACTGATACTCATGATGCCACCACGGCTATAACATCAGAAGTTTGCTACAATAAAACTAAATATTGCAATAAAACTAAGTTTTTGTGTTATCACTACCAAAAAAAAAAAAATGCAGCACCACTCAGTTTTTCCTATGATGAAGTTACTCTTTGTTTGCATATATGCATATGTGTGTGCATATAGAAATAAGTATGCTTATATACACATAATCTGTGTTGATAAATACATGTGTACACACACACATGCATTCTGAATGAGTTGTGCTTGCCTCTTGAAAATGGCTAATACTCCCTGAAAGGGGAAATGGAGAGAGGGAGTGATTTTATCAGTACTAGTAGATCTCACAACTGAAGATCAGTTGTGCAATGAGCAATGTAGACATACACTGTAGAAAGGCTCTTCCAGTCTCTTCCTAAGACAGGAGACAACAGATGTGTGTGGGCAGACAGGAGAGCACAGTGGGGAGAGTGGACAAGACTCGCCAACAGTCTTACTCATTCTCTGTGCTAGTGCAGTATGCAGTGGTTCACAATGGTGACAGCAGTGGTTGGGATTCAAGAAGGGATTTGACTAAGGATGAATTGGAAGGGAAAGCAGGTGGACAATATCTAGACTAAGAATATATTTCAGGAGATGAGAGCAGAGGTTCCCCAGATCTGAACAGGAGCTTGGTTTGAGAAGAAAGTTAACACTGGGTGAGCAAAGGGGCTGAATGGTGGTGGCAGGTCCATGGAGGCACCTCAAGAGGGATGGACAGCCAGGGTGAGAGTATGCAGAAGGAACCAGGGGAAGGAGAAAAGCATTTGCATATGAGTGGGTCAGGAAAACTGACATAAAAAACCAAATATGAGAAGAGATAAGACAGAATTAGGGGAAATCTAGGGGAGTCATTATCTTGGCTACCTAAGTGAGCACTTCTAATCTGTCTGAATCATTAATAAAAACTAATACTTCCAAAAAGCTTTTGGACTCCTTTTCTCTCTAGTGATTAAAGAACTAAAAAGACGTCCAGATAACCAAGAGATTCCAGACTTCTGGACAGCTCAGTTACCTGAAATAAAAGGTCTATTTTCATTATCCTTTTTATTCTAACCATCATGCTGCATTATTTAGCATTCATACAGTTTTATAGGAAATAGTATTTGATTTTTACAGTAATTATTTTTTTACCTCTGAAATTGTATACTACATACTCAAAGAAAATACAGTTGCTGCACAGAGAAGCAGCAATATCTCTCCATCTAGCATTCTCCTCTCTTTCCTTGTTACCAGGGTTTTTTTAATGTGATAATGTCCCACCACTGTTTCTGAGATTTCCTGAATTTATTTGTTTGCTCTTTATTACGTAAGGAACGATTTCTGCCTGTTTGAATAAATTTCTGTGGGGAGTGCTGACATTCTTATCCACACTTCACTTGTCACTTCTAGGCCAGACGGTTAATATGATTTCCTACTATGAGCTACTTACTGCGTACAGTTTTAACATGTGTTGCAGCAAGGCAGTATATTAAAGTGCAGAAATTACTTATGAAAGAAATGAATATTAGACAAAAGTTATTGGGTTCTCTTAGGTAAAGTCAGTTAAGGTACAGCATAAATATGCTCCTGATAGTGGTAAAAGGAAATAAGGGGTGGACTTCATATTCTGCTGCCGTCCTTCTCACGTGAATGCAAGATAAAAAAGTATTTGTGTTTGTGGATAATACTTAAAGAGGAGCAAGTCTGCAAAGGAGGGATTAGCATTCCAAATGGTGAACTGAAAAACACAGAGGACTGATCAACAGCATCTGGACAGGAGCACGATCTTTTCTCTGGGAAAAGGCTGAGGGCTGTAATAGTTCCCTGAGTTCGATTTTTATCAACATGGTGGTGTTTTTGCATAGAAGCCGAGGTTCTGCTGGGAGGAAAAACCAGGTGTGTCACCTTTGAGATGGAAGAGGTAATTGCTCTGCTCTGCTCAGGGCAGGACTCTGGTGGAAGAAAGGTGTGGGCTAATGTTAGAAAATTAAGAAAAAAAACTGACATAAGTATGTAGAGGTCTAGGAAATAGTTATGAGGAAGTATGGGAAGAAATTGAGGTTGTTTAACCTACAGAAGACTAAGGGAGAACAAAATAAGTACCTTTAAATACATTAGGTGTTCCTGCAAAAGTGAGGGGAATAATTTATTCTCTTATGCTTTTCAGGCACAATGAGAAGTAGTGGGCTTGAGGTACAATATGAAGATAAAGGTTAGATGTGAGGCGAAACTTTCTGATAATAAGGACAGATTGCTTGGGCAGCCTGTAGAGACTCTGTTACTGAATATCTTCAAGAAGAGCATAGGCAAATATAAGGAAAGATACCTGTCCACAGCACCCTACCTAGGATGCAAGGTATGGAATAAGTAACCTGTCATAATCTAGCCTATTTTTCTTTGATTTAAGCTTTTCCTTAAGAAAGGAAAACTCCTGGGCTAGAAAAACAATCTCAAATGTAAAATGTAATAGAATAACCTTGGGCTTGGTCATGGGAAGTGTTGAGTAGTCATGGCTGCTCTCACTGCCCTCACCCAGAGCAGAAACAAAGTGGAATTGCAGAAATGCAGGCTATAAGCACTAAATTTTTATTAATTTTTAATATTACTGAATTATTGTCACATTGGCCAGGTCTTCTCTTTACTGTGACTCCTCTCCTGGCTGTTACGAAACTTTACATTACATTTTGTAATGTAAAATTTCTTGGAATTTTTAGCATCAGGAAAAACCTGAGGCACAAGGGCTTTTCCAGTGGGTTTCCATTTTAAATCTGCTCAGATTACTTTCACACAATAGTATTTACTTGCCTTTTGGCTTTTTAGGCAATGTCCCAACCAGTCTTTACAACTAGTGCTAGAATTTATGGGTGTGTCCTTCAACACAGTTTGAAGTGTGAAAAATTGTTATGTACAATGTCAACCTACAATTGTTGAGATAGTTTAGCCTGAACTGCAAAGGAATAAAATTTCCTAGAGAGTGATATTTCAGAGCTACTGAATGAGTTATAATTGGTATTTTTTTGATATTTGGGGATGACCTAAATGAAATTACTGGAAGAGAGAAGAAAGAGGAGGCTCCTGTGATGAACAGATTACAACAGAAGTTGGAGATCTTAACAACAAAAACCTTGTATAGTTTTGCAGGAGAAAAATGTATTTTTAACTAAAATCCCAGAAGTTCTTGACATGAAAAACTTTCAACAAAAGGATTGCATTTTTCTGTGAAAAAAAATCACTGTAAAAATTCACTGATTGGTTGATTTGTTTTTGTCAACATTTCTCCCAGTTTGTCTCACATTACCACTGGAGTCTGTTTTGCTGCACTGCTCTTTTTGGGAGTGCAGATAAACTCTTCTTTCCTTAGTGTGCTGAAAAAGCTATTTGCTACTTTTTCCCGAGTCGTTTTCTTTTGTGACCAATCTTTATCCTAATTTAAAAGAGAAGTTTATCAGTATTGCAGAATGAAACCACTTTACCTAGGCATAAATATAGGCAGCAGCAGCATGAGGTTTTTTTTCATCCCAAGACTCTCGCTTCTTCTTCAGTGAGTCAATCCGTATCTGCATCTCTCTGTCAAGATGATGCATCCATTTACTCCACACAAGCCTCAGAACAGTGATCAGAGAGGAGCAACATCTGGTCCTTACCTTCATAGGAAGTATGTAAGCTGAGAATTTAAGGGTAGAAGACTGTATATTGCTAAAACTCATCTGACTTGTTCTGCAGGGAATACTTTTTCATACTGCATGTATTCAACCTGGGGGATTTAGAGTTCCAGGAGATCAATGAGTTAGATAACCTGGGTGGGTTATTTAAGGCATGCATCATTTTATGTGTCAAAAATTTCATTGTGGCCAAATATTTGAAAGATAATTTTATTTTCTGTCCTCATAGATGTAAAACGCCTAATGCCATGAGCAGGTCTGGGGAAAAACTGTAACTGCTAAATTTAAAAAAATAAAATGATAGACTTACTGGCTTTCTCCTCTCCTAAGTTTCCTGTGTTCTCTCTCTCATAATACAAGAAGACACTCCAGACACCACATTTCTGGGGATTACCTTTCTTGGGGTTGAAGCGTTTGGCCTCATTCTTTTCCTCACAGTTAGAGTGTTCATAAGCCCCTGGAAAGACACTGTCTGTCATGTCTTGTTGCTTAAATATTGTGATCAAGCCTGTGAATAATCTCTAACTGCTTTGACATGTTCATAATAGCTTTTGTTCTACTTTGTACCAATGCATTTCCATTCCTTAAAGTCCCCCGACACGGTGTTTTCCAGTTTGGACATGGTATGTGATGGTTTGGCCAGGGATATTATGAAAAAATCAGTGATACTTTTGTGGAGGATAACGATGGTTTGAAAAGTAAAAATGACCCCTCTGTGGCTATTGATATTGTTAGACACTTTTCTCCTCGGCTTGTGGGTTTTTTCCAGCCTTTGGTGAAAGTTGTCGGGAAGCGGTCAGCTGAACCGGCGTTACCCTGCAGAGTGACGTGTTCACGTCAGGCTTCCTCAGCTGTGCTGTGTGCACTGAAGGCTGTGTTAACACCAGATGCCAATCATACACCACCAGTGGATTTGCAAGATTATAGGACAGGAAAAAAGATGAAGGTTAAGCGCGGGGCACAATAGAGATTACTTATGGTAATGAATTGTATAATTTTTCTAGACAGATCTGGATTAATGTTTATCCCAGGCAAGAGATTACTGTATGTCTGATTCTAGTTGTAAACAGACATTATTAAACAGAAGGTTTATGTTCATGAAATGTGACTATGGGTGTTAAAGCACTTATGATTTATTATGTGCAAAAAGAAAAATTAACCTGTTCATCTGCTATAGTACAAGATGCGCTGTGGATTTTTGCATAATTTGAAAGGCATCTGCTCCTTTGGAATACAAATTATCAGTGAAATAAGAAAGATTCTCCTCTCATTTACACTGGTCCAATGCCTTATAGTGCAGTGAAGTTGAAATAGTGTAACCAAGAAAAGAATAGTCTTGTATATTTTTATAAAGCAATAATATTTCTGTGAGAGATAATGTTGGCAAAGTCTGTTTTCTTGTGAATCTTCAGGATATTTTCTTTTTAACTTAAAAAAAAAATCATGTTTAGATTGCTTAACAAATGAAGTCATTTGGGTTTTACAAATAATTCACTTTCACTAATTGAAAACATAACATTTAGAGACCTTGAATTTAGTAATTTTTTTTAAAAAGGAATATTTTCACAATATTTATGTTGCAGCCCATTTTTCTCCTGCTTTATTGCATCACTGCTGGTTAGCATAAGTGAGATATAGATACAGCATCCACAATTTTGAGTACTGCCTTACCTCAGTAGTTAAATAATCACACCTGAGTCAGTGCCTTCTGTGTTTTAGGTAGGCTGAAAAATCTTCCCTCAAAGAAACTGTAAACAAACTCCAAAACTTAGCTTATTTGAAGTAGACATTGCAACTGTATTACTTGCTAACAAGGAACTATCTTTTCACTGTGAAAGCAAAGAAAAATTCCAGTTACCAAAATCTGTTTGTTCTATTTATGGGCTGTATTTGTAGCCAGCTGATTTTTGCATAATGCCATTTGAAATTGTCCATTTAACAATGATGGATGATACAACTGTGTTGCTCTCCCTCCACTTTGTAACTGATCTGTCTACTTATAGATTGCATTGGACATGTTGCTGATGCTTTATTTGTAAAATTCAGTCACATATGTGAGAAATTTGTTCGTTAAGTCTTACTGACTTCACAGAGGCTTCTCAGACAAGTAAAAATATTCCTCTGTATAAGCAAAACCAGCCCAATATGTGGAGCAAAAAACCTGGAAGTATCGTGAGGTTTGTTAAGTGAATTAGAATTTAAGCAGTTAAACTAGACCTGAATAAAATGTAATCTGTAAGACGTTCTGAATGCTTCAATTAAAAAAGTTGCAGTCTTAAATTGCCACCAAAACACGTCATACTGGTCTTTTGTATTTCTTAGCTATATTTTGCGTTTGGTACAACAATATATATTGTGTCATGAGAAAAATATAACTTTAACACTTGTAATATTTTGCCTAATTATCAAATTTTACTACTTCTGTGAAGTTTGAGTCCAGAGTTAAAGTGCGTGAGCAAATTATTAAGCAGTAAAAGTTTGTTTGGGCTTTGTTAATGGTTCATTATAGCATCTGAAGGCGATAAGAACTTCTGGAGGTACCTGGGGTATAGATAAGAGTCCTTCAGGAAATGGGGTTAGCTGCACTACGCTGCTTCAAAGTTTGTGCAGAGGAGCATTGTATTTGGGGAGGCCACTCTTTTCTTGGCTGTGTGTTAACAGACATCAGTAAGTCATGGAGATGACCTCCATCTTCCAAAGAGAAGGAAAGCTAGAAATGAAGACACATTTCTGTTATCAGTCTGCTGTGGGTCGTAAGTTGAACCGGTGTTAGATTTTCCTCCGAAAGCCACGTTGCCTTGACACAGTGTTTAACAGTGTTAAGCTTATTGCTGCTGAGCTAAACATGTCTGAAGCGAACGATGACCCTCACGTCTGTGCGATAGCAAAATGTCTCCCTGATGCGATCCCAAAGACTTGGAGCATTAAGTTAATTTTCCCCTGGATTTCTGAGCTGCCTTCTTTTTACCCGGCGGAGAGCTTGTGAGGAATACAGCTTCTGACCGAATGACAGAACATGGAGGGTGAAATTAGATGCATTCAATTAGAAGATGACAAAAAGCCTATCTAAATATTTGTCAGGATGCTACTTACGGGGCATAGTGTCCAGGCGGGGAAGTGAAAGGTGGCCGCTCTTGGGACTTAATAGTCTGGGGAGAAAAAAATGGGTAAATCATCCAGATTCTTTACAGGCTTGGAGGGGATAATTGAGGGTATCAAGTTGGCTGTTGTGCTTCCAGGGGTGGTGATCTCTCTCGTGTAATCTCAGATTAGTTCTTTGCTTTTGTTCACTGAATACAGAATTAACCGTTACAAAGTTTTCTGGACCACATGTGTAAATAATGTTGTTATTTGGCCACTAGAGGATGATTAATGGAATGGTTTCTGGGAGGCATTGAAGAAAGAGGGGCTTCACCTTCTCCTCAATGTAAAAACCACACCACAAAACAACCAAACAAAACCCCAAACCCGCAAACCTCAAAGAAATGAAAAAAGCACAGCAGATGTTTTGGCTGTGAGATTGTCAGGTTTGGACCAGAAGATTTACTGGTTTTCCAGGGGACAAAAGGATGTTCTCAGAAACTAAAATTCAAAATTAGTAGTCGGTTACATAGAAAGAGATTGAGATATGCGGCATGGTTTGGCCACATCTGCTTATCTGTAAATTAAATTTATAGCAACTTTTTAAAAATAAGTGAGCAAATCTCTGGCTTGTAATTTCCTGCTCAGAAAGTTTTAATTATGAAAATAAAATAAAACAGTAAGTACAGCATACTATGGTTTACCTCTTTTTAATTTTTTTTCGTTTCCATTACAGCAGTTCAGGGGAGAATGTGACTATGGTAGGGTTAATCCAGCTACATAAAAATCCATGCTGTGTATGATAGTAGTAAAGCTTGTGATCCCTTGATCTTTGATTAGATCCAAGCTAGTAAATATCTTGTGTTTAATCAGAATGAGTTGTTCTGCATGTAGTATAAGTCACCTTCACAGATGGGATGTAGCAGCAGAGTTGTTCACGAATATTTGTTTTAATCCTTTCCAGAACAAGCATGCTTTATGTTTCTTTGTTGTAAATCAGAGTCAAGCAACTAAATGCCAGCATGAAGGAAAGACATTTACTTGCTGTCAGGAACAGGACAGTGTGGGAACCTTTTTTCCTTTGTAAAGAAAAATGTAACTTAGTAGATTCTTAAAAGGCATTTTATACTATTCTGTAAACATAACTAATGCACTGTGGCTGCTTTTTTAAACTGGGATGTAAATATCGTTATCTAGAATTTCATCTTAAACTGTTCATACACATTTCTATCTTAAGACTATAAATATAAAGAGACAAAGATTTATTACGGTTAACGTTCAGCCTCTATTATTACCCTATATTTTAAAGGTATTTAGTTATAATGGTATCTGTTTTCTGTGCTGGTAAGATGAAATTACTAAAACATTATCTGTAAGGCTAGTTGTTTTGTGTGGTATGTTGGCGTCCTATTTACCTAAATCTGTCATAATTGCCTTCCAATACGTCTTCTTCTGACATGCCAAATATTGAAAATGAGAGGACTCCTTGCTGGAAGACTTTCTACTGAATATAATTTTTCTGTGTTCATAACTTGATGGTAATAACTGGACGGCCTGTAGTTAAATGCATCTCAATTTCTCTCACTTATTTTTCCTAATCACCACACAGAGCCTTCAGTGCTCAGAGGTGTGATTAGATTTAACCTGCCATCATATCTGAAGAACTTTCTGTACAACATATTATACATTGCAGGAATTATGTATGTAAATGGTGGGTCCAAGTATAATATATAAATAGATATAAAGATGAGTTGCTCTCATGCCAGAGTTAATTCCTGGTTGTTTTTTTTTTTTGTTTTTAACAGGAAGACTGGAGAGCCCCCACTAATAAATGGCTGGATTCCTTACCTTGGGAAAGCATTGATTTTTAGAAAAGATGCTTTCAAATTCTTACTGGATCAGCAAAAGAAACTTGGAGATATTTTCACTGTACATATTGCTGGTGAGAAATGTTTTAGTATATCTCTTGATTTTTTTTCTATCAGTGAAGTTAAATACTAATTCAAATGTTTAGTTTAGAATCTTACTTAACCCAAAACATTTTTCTGTAGCATAGACCAATAAAAATGACTCATATTTACATGAATTATAAGCATAATAATTATCCATAGAATATCACTAATATGTGGATTTAGATACATATATATGTATATATATGCATATTGACAGAGTTTGTAGATACGTTATGTTTGAACGTAGATTTTGCCAGCACATTTAATTGTGGTTTGTTTTTTTTTCTTCCTAAAGAAGGGAGAACTAACATAATCTTGACATTGCACAGAAAAATATCAGATTAAATTTAGAAAACACTTAAGAAAAAAAGTGCAGAATTTGCTCTCACACGTTTTACAACTGGTTGACAGGAACACAAGGGAATGAATGACACATTGACTCAGTGATACAATCGGGACTGGAACACAGAAACTTCCTGTTGCCAGCCTCTTTCTCTGATCATGCTTACTGAAAATAACAATATAATAAAGTATGATACAACCTTGCTTCTTTCTGTGTTTATAACAGCATTACTACACTAGATTAAATACAAATATCTGAGTGATTTTACATAGACACTTAGCTGTAGAAGAAAAACACAGAATGAAACTGGAATCTTGAATGAAAGTTAAATATGTAAATTTACATATATATATATATATATACACAAACACAGAGATCTACTTTTTAGTAAAATCAGTTTAAAATCCAGTGGTTGCCTCTGTTCAGAAGAAGGCAAGTTCTTTTTAGTGTAGGTGGATGTAATTGTATTCTGCCCTTCTACATGCTGGTATTCTTGTTCAAATGATCAACTTTAGAGTTAAGTCTATCTCATTTTTAGTTATTTCTGTATTTTTAGGGAGTTTCAAACAAAAATGTTAAGGGTAAAGTATAAAACTTGCTCTGTAATTCCGTGGCAGAAGCTTTAGCTTTATATTTCCATATAAGTAATATTTTGCAGTAAAAATAATTTTTTTCTTCAAATGTCAATTAATTTAATTGCAAGCCGTGTGTTTAATTAATAAAATTTTTCTTTCTTTAACAAATATGTCCTTTAGTTCCTTTGGAAGAGCATTTTTACTCTATTAAATCTGTGATTTTTTTAATTCATTCAGGATTTTGTCTTTGGAAACTGGTATGGTCAGATTTTTTTACAACTTGAAACTGAGTTTGACACAGTACAACATCAGCTTTTGTTGAAATGCAGTCTTTTTTTTATTGTTAATGTGCATTCACACTACATTACAGTTTTGGCTACAGTTAATAACTGCAATTCGGGTATTATCTTAGTACATTCATAAAACCAGATACAGTCATACGTCATAATCCTAAACGTGTTTAATCAAATACTTATTTCTCTTTTACCTCTTTACTATGTTATGCAAGACTGTGTTTAGAAGTTTTTGTGTTTAAACAATCTATGAGTGTAATTTATTTCAGAAATTTCTATTTGCATGATAAACCAAATTCCATTTCAGATAATCTCCCCGTGTTCAAGTGTTTTGAACAGGCCTCCCTTGATAAAAACTGAAGTAAAGAGAGTGAGTTCTGGATATCATTCCAGCCTTGTGCAGGGAAATGTTTGATTTTGTGCATTTGTCATAATAGAGATACCACTTCAAGTTCTCTTTTTTCAGTATAGAATTACTGACCGTCAGGACTTCACTAAGGAGAAGTAGTTTGTCATCCGCAAGTCAAGGAAGAAGCCTAAGCTAGTTATACCTCTTAACGTGTCCTGATCCGAAGACGTACAGGATTTCTATATGTCTTACTGATTTGACAAAGATGATGTTTATACGTTCGGCAAACATAGCGTAGCCAGCTGTATGTGGACTATCGTTACTTTGCCCCCCTGGTGGATGTCTAAAGGTCCTGTCAAAAAATTCTATCAATATATATTGTTCTAATTATTGGCTCTCAAACTAGTTCATTTGGAAAATGCAGAACGATGCTTGGAGTTTCTGGCGTTGCCCCGTACTGGTAATGCGATTTTGCTGATTGTACTTTCCTATGTGACGAGCAAATGATTGTCATCCCTAAAAGTCGCAAGGGACATGGATGTCATCTTAATAAAGAAATTAAAAAGCAAATCTTTCTATGAGAAACAATGTAAATTCCTGACCTGTCGCAGAAAATAGTTCTCTAATTGGTTTTGTGTGGTGGTGCAGCAGAATCGTTTTCCCCAAACGTCATGCCAGCGCAGCACCACTGTACATCATTGTCAGCAGTTCAGCAGAATCTCCCTAATAAGAGGACGATTACGTAAATGCAATAGTCTTGGGGGGAAAAAAAAAAAAGAAAAGAGTAAGGGGGGGAAAGAGAGAGAGGGAGTCTGTGGCATTGAGATGATCGTATTTCCCAAGCCTCTCTGCTTGTTTGTTAAGGGTTAGCAGCATAGGCAGACGGCTAGGTAAGAACTTAAAGAGCTTGAAACAGTTTTGTCCTGGTTTCTCGGGATTAAACTTTCCCTGACAAGTTAGTAGGAGTGATACTGAACCTTGCATCACTCTCTCTAAGACTAACTCAACTTTAAATAAAATAATCTTATTGTTTCTTACTAAGCACACTTGCCTTTTCAAATGTTGCTGCTAAGTCATTCTTTTCTTTAAAGCATGATACACCTACAGTAACATATCACATTTTTCTCTCTTGGGCAAAAGGTAATTTACATTAACTTCTTACCAAGCTGAAGCCTGCTACAAGCACTACTGAAATAACATCCATCATTAGATGCTGTCTGAAATGCTTGTCTTTCATCATTAGCATTAAAAAGCTCCAGAATGCATTATTAGAGTAATTTCTTAACTATCATACAAATACTGGCTTCTGTGCTCAGATTTACCAAAGTTGACAATTTTCATATTTTCCACATCAATCTTCTATTTCTAGGAGACTGTAGAAACTAAATGGAGATAACCAGGCTATTTGCAGCACGGGTGTAATGCAGACTGAAGGACTGGATAGTGAAGTATGAATTCTCTGTAGCCATTTAAAAAAAAAATCAGAGGGCTTTTTACAGAAACAAGGATACATCTCTTACTTTGATTTGTTTCTACTGTATTAAATATAATAGCTCAGTGACTTAAACTATTAAAAATTGAAGTGTGACTTTTCTCTATGTACGTGTCTATTTAGTTTTTGGTGTTGCAGGATTTTTTTATGAACTAACAAGGAAAGGCTTAGTCTCCAGTGGTTTCTATATAAATACCTTCAATATTTAAGGCTTGCTGATTTGTGGTGCCTGTGGTATGCCTCTATTTTTGGCTGATTTGGCATTTACCTTTTCCAGTATTCTGATGGAAATTCATGAGTATCAAGATTTTGGTTTGATTTTAGGAAAGGTTACCTTTTAGAGATAGTCTTGGCCTTAGCTGCAATGAAAAGACATGGGAGGGGAGAGGGAAGATATGTTTTAAAATACCAAATAATAACTGGAAACTTTAGGAAGGATTTGAATTTATTAGTCTCTGACACGACCAGGGACAATCAGTGGGAAGAAACCTCACTGGGGACAATGACAGGATTTAAAAAGCAAGATTAAGGACCATATTGACACTTACAAAATTTAAAATCATAACTTGAGGTGAGAAAGTTTGTTCTACTTCGGATGTTTGCTGTTCAGGGTAGAGGAGGTGTTGGGGCACAGTTTTGTAATTAGCAATCTGTTCCTATATGGAGGAGACTGGGGTAAGCAGTGTAGCCACATAGTGCATCTGTGTGTGAGGATGATTGTAATTGTTAAAGGTTTCCATACCCCCTCTCACAACAACAACTTTATAACTGCCATTAATTACCCCTAGATTTTAGTATTTTTCTAATTAAGAGATCTAAAAGAGATTCTCGATGACATACATGAACAAGCTGCCTTTGTTATAGAGGGTTCTGCTTTCTGACTGTCTAGACCTTTACTAAATGTAGCAACAAGAAATATTTTGGTTTATGTGTTTATATATGTTGTTGACTTGCAGTCATGTGGTCTGGAGCCTGAATTGATTCTACAAAATGAATTATATTTTGGTACATACTTACTTTTTGCTACCAGGAACCTGATGAGAATAATAAAATCAGGATCTGTAATATTCTGTTTCTCAGGGATTTTTTTTTTCAAAGTGTGTGCTAGTGTTGAGTGAGTTTTGATTTTAAATTATTGCTAAAATAGTTTGTCGTCTGAAAACTCATTTGCTGAAAATCATTTTCTTACTTAAAAATGATAAGAATTGATGTGCGTTTGCTAAGTGTCTGATTAAAGATCACAAAGAAACTCATATTTTGCATCAGAAATAAGCAGATGGTGGACAGATGGTTTAAATTAATATTAATTAAAAATCTTAACTTAAATTGTTTACCCTGTAAATGCAAAGTTAAGAAGCCAGCTTTCATCTTTAGGGTTAATAACACTCCAAATCTATTTATTAAAAGTTGCTCCAATGGGCATTTTTTCCAAGCTTTGATCACAAAGATGGTAGCCTAAATAAGGAGCATGAAAGTGGGTGAAAGCTGGGAAGAAAGAGCAATTCTAGGACACTTAACAAAGATCCTGCAGAGGTCGAGACTAAAAATTCTTTTCAGCCTCTGTAGTCTGGAAAGGAAGAACTGGTCAAAAAAAGGAGACTGAGAATTCAGGATCTCTATTTCATGCCAGTTTCTCAGTATATTTATTCTTTAAAATTCAGTTTACAACTGTGGTTGATTTTGTTAAAATAAAGCAAAATCCATGAGTATCCACTGTTGGCAAAAAAAAGGGAGTCAAATTCTGTCTCAATTTATCCCTTACATTTCCTTACTGGTACACTGGGATTGCAGCTGAGGTAATTGGGAGAGAAATTATGGCAGCTGGTAATTGTAGAGGAAGTCCAAAGTATACCGAGATACCACAGAGCACTGTGTGTAAGTCAGAATATGGAATAACTATGATAATTCACGTATCACTATATGGTAACCATGGATACTTGTTGACATTTTTAGTGGTAGTGACTACTTCATCTCTGGACATCTGTCACAGAGCCAAATTTGGTCCTCAGTTAAGCATGTAGTGTTCCCATTAAAATCAAAGGAGATTTGTCCCTTTAGTGAGATAGAATTAGACTGTAAGTGGTGGAAGCTTTGCTATTTTCCAGATTTTGTAACTGGGATATTTCACAGAGGATGTGTACATTTTAATAGGTACCCTTTTTCCGTCTTCATTCAAGGTAAGAATCAGGAACTGTAAATTTAGAATCATGTATGAAGAGTTAAGATTTAATTGAGCTTTGAGAGCATTAATATTTTGATTCATGACAGTTCATCCAAATGCTTTTCTTTAGCAGTTGATTTGAATTTTAGGGAGAAATTGCAAGATTTTTTCTGGCAGGGGCAATTTGAAAAAGCATCAAACCTGATGCAATCCTGTCCCTCTGTACAAGCAGCTGAAGTTATCACTGTGTCACCTAATCAAGTACCTTGGGAAGGGTAGGAAGTTGTTGGTGTACTCTGACACAATGGGTGGTAGTGTACCCCAAAGGAGCACCCGTGGTAAAAATGGTAGCCTGCTACATTGTAAGTTATGACTTCACATCCTAAGGTAGTCATATTAAGGATACTAAGCACATTCTTAAAAAAAAGTTAGCAAAACTTCGGGGAAAAAAAATCAGATGTGAGAGAAGCTTTAAATGTTGGGGGTTTGCAGTGTGCAGTTAAACCTGTAACCGACAGATTTTGAGTTCCTGTGTCATCTACTTGGAAAAAACCTGCCTAGGTGGCATGTTTTCCACTCCAGCCCCCATCATCCGCTTTCCTCTATGCAGGTGAAATGTGTATGTTTCTCACTTTCCACTGGTAAAAACCTTCAATTTTCGACTGTTGCTACGACTCCACACTGTATTTTCATGAATTAGACCAGAGTAGTAAATGATTTATTTCAGAGCACTACAGCTGAAGAGATCACACTCAACTGTTGGCACAAACTGTAGATCAGTCTTCATGGAAATGGCTTCACGCTGATTTTAGAAGAGCCTTCAAAGTGTACGCAGGTGGAATCTGCAACCTGACAAAAAGAATCTAAATAAAAGTTGTTGCTTTTTTTTCTTTCTTTTCTCTTTGCAGATTTATTCACATATCTTTGTTTTGTTGGGTTTTTTTCTGCACGCTTTTTTCACAGTCTTCAGCTTATCAGTTATTGCTTCTGAAAGTGTCACCAGATTATAAAATTGCACATGTCTCTTAATTTTTTCTTTTCTTCTATTCAGGTAGATATATTACCTTTATCATGGACCCATTTCAATATGTTTATGTCATCCGGAATAGCAAGCAGCTTGAATTTCATGAATTCGCTAATAAAATGGCTTCCAAAACTTTTGACTACCCAGCCTTGTCAAAAGGAAAATTCCCCGATCTCAAGGAAAACCTGCACAGAATCTACCAGTATCTACAAGGCAAGCCTTTGGATATCATTTCTGACCACATGATGAAAAATCTCCAGGATATATTTGAATGGAAATGCTCACAAGCAACAGATTGGGAAACAGAAAAAATGTACAAATTCTGCTGCTCTGTAATGTTTGAAGCCAGTTTTGTAACACTATATGGAAGAGTTCCTGCTGCAGATGGCCACAAAGTTATTAGTGAAATCAGAGACAAATTTATCAAGTTTGATGCCAGCTTTCCCTATTTAGCTGCAAACATACCAATTGAGTTGCTAGGAGCTACCAAGAAGGTTCGGAAGGAGCTTATACATCATTTTTTACTTCAGAACATGACAAAATGGCTGGGAGGGTCAAAAGTGGTCCAAGCCAGACAAGATATATTTGAGAAATATGAGCTGCTTGGAGATTATGACAAAGCAGGTAGGAAACTTATGAATGATTGCTTGTCTAAAATAAAATAATTTACTATAGACCTTTGAAATAAAAAGGCAAAATGGCGACCTTGAAATTTTTTTATGTTCTTTCTAATTGGCTAATGATAAAATGTTTTACTCTGAAACAACCCTCTATGATAATTGATTTTTTTTTGTGCTGAGGTGGTAAAACAAGATACTTAATGGTGATAATGAGAAAGATTATAACTGAGCTGCATTTCCTCCCCTTATTCCCCCCACCCCCCCGACATTACATTTCAAACTATTCTCATTAAGCAGAAAATTAGACTTCAGAAGCCTATTGGTCCTCATTAGCATTCACTGATCCTTGGCTGGGTCTGTGTCCTAACATCTTTTAATTAGCACACTGCAAATCTAATCAGTGTAATAAACGCTATTAATCTTCCTTTTCACTTATTTTCTCCCAGCACATCATTTTGCCTTCCTGTGGGCCTCTGTGGGAAACACGATTCCAGCTACATTCTGGGCCATGTATTATCTTCTGCGGCACCCAGAAGCTCTTGCAGCGGTGCGTGACGAGATTGACCATTTGCTGCAGTCAACAGGTCAAAAGAGAGGGCCCACATATAACATCCACCTCACCAGAGAACAATTGGACAACCTGGTCTACCTAGGTAATTTATTTTTATCTGTTAGGAAGAGAAGAGGGGCTCTCCCGGCAAACTCAGTTTATCACTCATTTTGTTTACTGAGAAGGTGGAGGACACAGCTGCCTAATTGACATAATAACAGCCATTTACATCAATTATAAATTATGTAGTTTATAGCTGTAGATACTCTCATTGCATGTAAACATTAAAGCCTAGGTAATTAACTATGCAAGGTATGCAAAAGGCTAAATCGAAGCTTTGCAATTATTTGAAAAAAAGTTGATGCCTATTAAGTTGTTTGATTCTGAGCATCTGCCGATGTGTTAATGCATTTCAAATGCTTCTATATGGTACTGCCAAGAAAGACCCTTTTCTGAAATTAAAGTGGGATAGCGTATTTAAACTGCAAATATATTTTTTTCCACGGGCACTTTCTTTCTCTCTTTAACAAAACAAAAAAGACTTCTAAAGCAGGCTTCTGTTGGGCAATGCCTCCAAATGAAATATAAGACGATAAAAATTTATGCAGTATAAATGGTGTTTTCAGTACTGAAAAAGTACCTTTGTTTAAAATAAGGAGCTTTAAGGGAGCTACACATCTTCCAGTTCTGGATCAGAGGTTCAGAGGGAGACCCTTGCCACTCGTCATTGGAAAGTGTTTGATTCAGGAGCTGTATAGGCCTTCAGAGCATCAGCTGTTGATTTCACTTCATCTCCTGGTGCGCAGACACTGGCAAGAGAAATGGTAAAATTGGCCCAAGAGAGGAGAGAGGGTGTAGCAGGTCGGTACCTTTAAGCATGTGAAAGTCTCCACAGGGTAGACAACAGCTGGACAGAAGTTTAAAGGTTAAATAATCCTCTCTTTTTAAATATCAGAAACAGTCCCCTATTCAAAACAAGCTCACGTCTACAGGTCTTGGTAGCGCGTGTCTATTATGTCTTGGTAGCTCATGGCATGAACTGATGTTCCACTCTTAAATAAAGCTTTGTCAAGAGATGATGGTGAAGCAGTGCAGTCTCTGTGCCTGGTTTGGATCTAAGGAATAGCTGCCATTCTCCAGGACAATCCAGTGTGACATGTCTCAAGAATCTGTGTTCAAACTTGATTTGCTTCTTGTAGTACAAATATAAAATTGAGTTTTATCCAATTCCTTTATGTTAGAGCATTAATATTAATCTTATATAGCATGAGTCTACTAAGTTGGTTTTGTCTGGAGTCATGGTTGTTTTGATGCAAATTTATCTTTAACCGATGGAGAATGCTTTTGAAATAGAGGAGATATTGGATGACAAGGACACTTCTGATGAATAACATGACATTCTAAGCATTTAATGTACTTTTAAGGAACACAAGTAAATCTGCTTCACATCAGAGCTAGCATACACCAAAAAATAAGTTACCAAGCATCAAGAAGATCAAAGAAGAATTTAGTTTGTATTTGGAGACTGAGATAGGAATGGCAAGGAAAAAAGAGAGAAAAAAAGGCTCCCCAGAAGTGTAGGAATCAGGAAAATAGAAGCATGTAGTTCACTAAAACCATCTGGTGCAAAATGGTATGAACAGTTTAAAACATTAACTGTGTCATTCCTCTGCTTCTCCTTGAAATCTTGAAGTACCTTGGTAGCATTTGATTTATGTGTTGAGAGGGAAGTGCCACATCCTACTTTGTAGTATTCTTGTAACACTTTTGTTAAATTTTATAATCATGTTAAACATAATGTGATATGAACAGAAGCTCGATTTCAATCCTTCTGGCACTTAAGTCATAAAGGGCTGGATACTGTCCTATAAAATAATAATATAGGAAAAAAATCTGTACCATAAGAGAATTAAAGTCGTGCTTCAGTCAAAAGGGGAAAAGGGATGTTTTGTTAATAAATGTGTAGGCGGGACAAAGGTCCCAAATTGCATTGTTTGTACACCAAAGCCCGACCCCACATTCCAGGAAGGCTCGGGCCACTGACCCCAAACCTCTAAAGCTGAGCTTTTCTTCTTCCTGCTCCCCTGGTATATGCCTGGTATACCCAGGGCATAGGAAACTGGGATTTGTGTCCCTGCTCTTGAGTAAGGCAGACCAGGTGGGATTCTTGCATGTTCATCACCTTGTCATCTCATTCTCCTGTTTTAAGCGCTCTGATTCTTCGTCCTCTTTTTGGCCTACTATAACAAGAGACTTTTTTTTGATTCCTCATTGTAATTGTGGTCAGATTCTTTGGGTCTAGTGCACAACATGGCCTGATTTATTCCTAAATTCTAAGCACAGTTATGTGATTTTTTTAATTAAAAAGACAGGAAAAAAACCAAATAAAACAAAAGAAAAAAAAAAACAGACGACCAAAAAACAAACAAACAAACAAAAAGCTAAAGCACTTTTAACCCAAAACAAAGCTAGCAAATTTTGGCCCTCATTATCTTTTTCTGATGGCATTTCTGGGGCAGCACACTTCATGTTGTGTACATAAGACAATACAATCCCAAAATCCAAATGTGTATTTGTGTGCACAGAGTAACGTACGTTGTCAGTCGTTACAGCTCACAACAGAGTTCTAACATGGCAAAGGACACATGAGAATGGTCTGTCAGTTAAAATGGTTATAATGAAAATGCCAAGGGTAAAGCAGAGATATACTTAGTGCATGTTTAATGCTAGGCGTGTTTAGTCAGTTCGTTTGTTTAATATTAGTCCATTCATTTATATGGTGAAGTATTCTTGCCCCAGGTCATTGCTGAATCCCAGATATTTCCTGCAAAAAAAGCACAGCTTGATAAATTGTTTTGTACATGAGAAAGGGTAGGAACCCAAAAACAACTAATACAGAGTGCATATTCATAACACTAATGCTAAGCATTAAAATCCCTGGTTGGATTGAAAGAAATAAATATATTTTTCTGGAATGGGCTGGGCAGTACCATTTAGTTCTTAGTAAGATGCAAATGTACTTGTTTCAAATTATCATTTGTGTTGGCACACCATGATGCCTGTGGGTAAATGACCCCCCCAAATATTTGCATACTCAATAGCTATTTTCCTACAATACATTCTAATAATTATGGTACCCTATTACCTGCTATGTGTTAGTGTAAAATTAACAATCCATTATTGCACAATAAGTTTTATAAAACATTTACCAATAGAGATCATGTTTAATTAAAATTAACTTGCCTACGAAAGCCAAATGCACTTATGATTCGCAATGACCTTTTATTACCTGCAGTCCCTTGTTTTGGCTGGATGATTGACAGCTTGCTGTTTGGCTACCATGTTGTATTTCAGCTGACAAGACTTTTCATTTTAACTCAATTTGCCTGCCTATCACAAGCTGGTGGCAGGCCAGGCTCAAGTCACCCAGCTTTGCCTCAGCAGCTTGCTCTATTTCTCATTAGTACGCATTTATTCAGTGGAAATTGGAAGACAAATGCTTGAAGGCATGTGAACTAAGTATAGCAAATTAGGGTTTAAAGACTGAATATTTATAAGTATATTGAAACAGTTTTTTTAAAAAAAAGTCTAGAATGAATTGGAAGCTGAGTGCTAGCTTTAGTATAAGAGAAATGAAGAGAGAAGTGGGAGGATTCTAAGAATAACAATACTATGAGAGATATCTCTCTCTTTTTTTCCCCCTCTCTCTCTCTAGAAAATATGTAAAATCTCTCTGACAACACCTTATCAAACAACAGCCTGGCTTCTTTATGTAGCGCTCACACAGTGAAGTTTAGCATCTCATGTGTGTAAGAAGGGAGGAAAAAAATGAGGGTCATGTTCATTTGCTGCTTGGTTATCCCTTGGTATGCTTTAAATTGCCTTGTTTGTTCGGCACAAGCACAGAAACAGATGTTGCTCTACCGTGCTGGATAATTTACTGTACCTCACGGTGCAGAATGGAAGGCCTCCCAAGCTACCCAGCTGGTCTGTCAGCAGCGATGGCTGGTGTCTGCTGAACTATGACAACTGCAAGTAAAGGCTGCAGTTTTATTGTGCAGTTGTCATTCCTCTCAATGTATAGCTCCAGCATTTGTGGAAAGCTGACTGTCTATTTTTTTAATGTAAGCCTGCAAAGCCATATAAGCTCCATTCTCCTTTGTTGATCATAATGTGACTCATTACTTTTGTCATCTAATGATTATCGGCATGATCGCTCAGAGCAAGAGCCAAGCTTGCCTTCCACACATAACTGGTACTGGAAGGTAAAACAGATTTGTCATTTACGATCTGACCGCTAAGCCACACTTTGTGCTCCATTATTGTGATTAACTTCTGCATAAGATATGCTGCCCAATTGTCATTTGGGATCCGGCAGCGGGCAGGGACTGTGCGTTTTCTGGGAGAACGTCCACCGATAGGATGTGACCGCATCGCTTGGGCGGTTAAACATAAACCTGCTATTTCACAGCATCATTTTAATAATTATTTCTCTCTTTTTTTCCCCTCCTTCCCTCTTCATCATTTGATTTCTACTGTTGCTACACATGTCACCACCATTCCCAAATGGTGGACCAGCATGAAGTTACCAGCTTCATTTTCCGCGGGTTGAAGGCAGTCTGGAGCGGAGACTGGACCCTTTCTTTGTACCGCGCAAAGTTTTGTTGCCAGAGCGCTGCCAGTTGAAATCTATCGTGTCAGGTGCCTTGTGGCTATCCGCAGTGGAGGCCATCTTCTGGAACCAGGGTTCTTTTCTGGCTTCGTCACCAACAAGCCGATTTGACTCTGCCTGATTATAGTAACGAAGGCAGTCCAAAAGAATATGCACAGACTCACTGTACGTCACATTGAATCACGGTGCTGGCCACACAAAGCTGACCGCAGCCTCATTTCTTTAGACAAATGCATGCTTAAGGAAAAACCTCCTGCAAGAAAGCATCCAGGGCCACTTTATTTGCTATGCATGCTGCACCAGATTTAATTTTTACTGAAAGAACGTTTGTTATTATTTTTTTTCAGAGGCATCTACACTGGGTAGCTACTGTCTCTAATAAACTAACCTTTTGGGTGCAGCAACTGCAGTGCCTTGGTGAACACTTAGAGAAAGCTTATTTGATATCACAAAACATAAATGCAGACACAAATGGATTACTACGTGCACGTGAAACCCTATTTTAGGCTATTTTTCACACTGATGATTAGAAGGAATCAAGTCACATATAACAGTGCCCATACACACTGGTGGAAAAATAGTCAGTTTTGATTACAAAGTGAGAGATGCAGCCCTAGACAGGAGCTACATGCTGATATACATGCTATCAGAATGATTTATGCAAATTATGCATATTATTCCCAAAGGAATTCCTCCTCAAACTGCCAGGATAAATTGCCGGAAATTAGCCATAAAATCTGTCGTGCTAGGAGCAAAAGGTGAAGGCCACTGGGAAAGCAAGGACATTCAGCTTCTGGAGCCTTCCAGAATGTGATGGTGGAGACAGAAATCTTGCTTTCCCCCAACCTGAAAGAACTATGTTTTGTTTCCTCTTGCTCAATTAAAAATGTCTTTCTCTCTTAAAATTACCAAGCAAATAATGAATTGCTTTCATTCACTCTGACCGTAACAGACACTATCATTTGGCAGCATAGCGCATGGAAAAGAAAATACATTTAAAAATTCTCAGAATGACTGCAGAATTAACAAGCAGAATGATCTTTCTAACATATAGTCCTGCCATTACATCCAACAGCTTTTGAAAAGCAAGCTAAACAGCTCCATGGATGCTTTCGCTGGTGTTTGCTTGCAACCGCCAAAATATATGTAAATGCATAAAGCGTTCATATCTTTTTATTGCGTTGTTTTCAACATGATGCCTGAATAATGACTTTTCACCCAAAACTTGGTGCTGCTTACAGCCGATAGGATTTCTCAGCACCATCAGTGAGAATCACATCGGGAGGTTCAGCATCCCGGCTGCCCCACCCCAGCCCTGCGGGGTTGTTTCTTGCCTCCTCCTGGTCTCTGCTTTATGTTTAGTTTGGTTAATGTGCTTTTTTCCTTCCTTTTTCTTTAGTCTGCCCTACTAAACCCGTCAAGATTAAGCAGCTGTAGCCATGTATAACTTCCAGTCATCTCCCATATTTCTAACACTTACCCCCCTCCTCTGCTTTTGTTTAATCACAGAGAGTGCCTTAAACGAGAGTTTAAGGATGTGCTCATCCTCCATGAACATCCGCATCAGCCAGGAGGATTTTGTTCTCAAGCTTGAAGGGAATCAAGAAGTCGTTTTGAGGAAAGGAGACTGGATAGCCCTTTACCCGCAGATTTTACACATGGACCCTGAGGTCTATGAAGATCCTAAGGTAAACATTCAGCGGGTGCTACTCTTTCTACTCCAGGCACATCTACGCAGCCAAGCCGTTTGTGATCTGTGGGTTGTTTTTTTTTTTACTGCTGTTCCTTCTTGTGGAACAAATCTTCCTACTTTCAGATGTATTTTCTACGGCCCTACAGGTCAAAGGATTCATGGCCTGAAGAGAGAAATATGGTGATGAGACTGACTGCGACTGCTTTCAAAGGAATTGACAATTGCACATTGACTACCATAAACTTTAGGCTAAATGTGGGCTTTGTTTGGCAGTGGATCATTTGATACCCAAGGAGGGCTGAATAATAGAAGGTGGTTTAAATAGCAAATAATGTGGGCCATTTAGCTAAGTGCCCGCAAAGCATCATTGACTCTCTGAAGCCCTATAATAGCAGTGTCTTACTTGAGCCTTATGCTTTTTCACCTCCCTTCCTAGGGATTCACCCCTTCTTGATCAATTAGAGTGTTGTGAACTTGAGACTGCAAAGCTGTTGCTCTGCAGCAGAGCTCGGAGGGTAATTGTGTCATCTCCTTGTATTTTTCTCTGACGCTCGAGTTAATGAATATCAAAGACTCGAAATTAATCCACCCTGCCTCAGCCTTAATACGGTTTCAGAAGTTCACCACCTGCATGCAAATTGAATAGTCTTCTCGGCTAGGTTGCTCCCCAGATTGCTGTCCCCAAGCCCAGGGTGCCATAGAGAAAGAGCAAGGAAGAGCAAGGGTGCACACTGAGGCTGTTAAATGGCTCCTCTGCCTCAGAGGCAAGAGCTTGTACCTGATCCACTGCTCACCCCTATATCCGTAAGCAAACGGCTGTCTCCCATGCTGATTTCCATCCTTGGCATTTGAGGCAAAGAACTGGATTTTTTTGCATGTTTGTAGAAGGCCCACGTTAGAGACATTGCTCCCTGAGGCTCTCCCTTTCAGGGATTTAAAGATGTGAGGTTGCAGAGAAAAGATGAGATTCAAGTGTCTGGTTGGTGCGGGACAGCATCTCGCTGTGCAGGAACCCTGCCAGCCTCAGTGAGAGGAGGTGTGGAGCGTGTTGGAGCCAGCAGGAGTAAGGTGTAGTCACTGGAATGAACATTGGAGCCATGAAAATTAAAATTACTTCCAGGGAGGTTCTGCTGGCTGTCCCCAACCGAAAATGAAGATAAAGCCTGCTAAAAAAATTAGGGTTTTAAAAATAATCCGTCTACTGGCAAATAGTTTTTTAATAGTTTTATCCTTAAAAAGGATAGATAGCAGCTAACAAATAAGCTTTTTTTCACTTTATTCTTAACACTTTATTTTGGAGAACATTATTGATTTGTCAAAAGTCCATCTGTTTGTTTAGGTCCTAGACCAAAAGCATCAGTGTGGAAACTGATCCCCTCCCTTATCCAATAATTGCCGGAATATATTACCATATTTCCATTGCTTGAATATATCTGCTTAGTATCAGCTCTGCTCAGCTTTCACAGTACAGCTTTAGTTCATATATTTTATCTTTTTGATAGTGAATGAGCAATCCACACATTGCAGTACATTGATTTCAGCACATGGGCCCTCTCGAAAAGTGGGGAAATCACTGTTCTGTTTGGTTCTTAAAATATGCAGTGTGCTTTCAACAATAACTACTGAGGATCAGATAGAGATGGAGAATGAATTTTTTGAAAGGTGCAGTCTTGAGCTTGTCATGTATTTAGGGAAAACTTTTCCTGGGAAAACAGGCAGCTTGACGAGATAATTTTGTAGCAATGCTTTTTCTCCTGGATACATAAATTTAAGTTCAAGCTATCTTCTGCTTTGGCACCATATTGTATAAGTGTAAGCATATATTGGTGACCTCTTTCTCCACTCATTAAGGCCTAAATAAATGAGTCAGTTTTCTATAAAGTGGATAAGTGAACCCCTAAATCCTAACACAGCTAGTTGTAGAGCTCAATAAATTAACTCTGCAAAACCTGTTAAGTGAAATATCAGGAAACCCTGCGGGAAACCCTATGTGGTGGCTTCCCAAACAAAGCTAAATACAAGATGTGACATATCAATCACAGGAGATTGCTCAGTTTTTGTAATACCTGTAGCAGGCCACACAGAACTTTATTGCCTGTCTTTGCTCACTGTCTTCACCTCTTTCTCTTGCCTTGAGACACCCTGTCTCTTCTAGGAGACCTCGTGCATGGCTGAAAATTTCTTCATTGTCAAAAATTAGTCTTTATTTAGCCAGTGAACTAGCTTTTAAGGAAACACAACTCAAGGGGCTTCAGCAGCACAAGCCTGAGTCACTGTCATTGATTGCATTCCTGTCTTGCACTTGTTTTCTGCTTTCCCAATTCCTTAGACACCAGTTTATTTTTTGTTAAAAGCAAGTACAAGTCTCAGAAGCCTCTTAGTATGACAAAGAAAGCATAAGGTTTGACCTAGTGTGTCTGTGTGTTCAATACCACAGTTCTTAATTGCTCCAGACACCAGGAGTGCACCTTGTGGAAATGTTTGAACAACGCAAAGAGCTCTGGGTGGGGTTGGGTTGGGTTTTTAAGCTATTGCAGTTCATATTTAGTGGTGCTTTTTTAGACCAGCGGGATTTAGATTTCATGAAGTGAATCTTGTTGTTATTCTCAGCTTTCATTTGTTACTGTGCTGTTTCAACTGAAGCAATAACTTCCCAGGGGAAAAGATAAAGACATGCTTCCTTTTGGCTGAAGTGTTCAAAGAGCTTGAAAAGCATTACTTGTCAGTGGAAGCAAACATAGAATCACCTTTATTTATGTGGAAAATCCAGGCCTCTGCCATTTAGAGAAACAAGCTTCTGTTCTTCAGCACCCAAAGTTACATCCAGTGCACCTTGTACTTGTTCCCTTTCTCATAGACCACCTCCCCTGACACTGTTTTCCCTCAACAGCAAGACCTGCAGTGCATGGTCTTCAGGGCCTTTAATCTAGTGGGTAGATCAGTATCAGTGTATTTTTAACGGCGGTGTGGGTTTTTTTAATCAGTTGAGGTCGGTTTCTGTCTGACTGACTTGTTCCCAGCCAGCTCCAAATGGCTGCTGCTATAGCAGATGTATGCAAAGCAGGACAAATGCTAATGAGTGACCATAAGCAAGAAGTGTCTGTCATTTTTATTCAAAGCATGCAGGAGGGTTTTGTAAGTGGTTAATTTGCCATTGACTGAGTGAGGATGCCAGATCTCCTTCATTCAAAAACATAAACTATCACTACACAGGGATCCTGCTACTGGAAAATAGTCAGAAAGATGTTCAGTTTATCAATGTAGGTTACAAGTACAACCTCAAACCTTACTTTGTAATGGTCAGTTACTGGCAGTTGTCCCGCTTTGCTCACAGCTTCTGGAGCAAAACATTTGAAGGAAAGATGTGGCAAATTAAGCAACAACTATCTCCAACTGAAATGAAAATTGACTGCAAAGCATCAGATCTGGTTTTCAAATAATCTGCACCACTAGGTGCAAAAGAAGGATGGATTTTGCTCTAGCTTGCAAGAACAAGATCAGTGCAGTGCATTAATTTATTCATAGGCACTTGCAGAATTTGTCAGATTATCCTTATTCATGATGTATGTACCGCACTGAGTGCGTATGATGCTTTACAAGAAAATTGTCCTTCCACTAAGGTTCATTGTCCCTGCTGCAAAGCGGTCAAAATCTAATTACAATCAATACAGGCCAGACACTCAGTGGATGAGATGTGGAAGTTGAAGGAGCTTGATGTAAAAGGGCTAAGCTAAGTAAGTGGATTTAAGGAGTATTCTTTGCAGGAAAGATAATGTGAGTTAATGAAACTTGAGGGAACCAAGTATAAAGAAGAAGCTGTCAGCTCCTTGTCTTCCTTTTTATCTTATTTTCTGGGTTTCAGACGCGTTACCATTGTGCAAAGAAAGCAGCTCATGTTACTGCCTTGTTAGATATCACGCTGTCTCTCTCTCTCTTTTATTTTCAGGAGTATAAGTTCGATCGATACATAGAGAATGGCAAGAAGAAAACCACATTCTACAAGGCAGGAAGAAAACTGAAGTATTTCCTAATGCCCTTTGGCTCTGGGATCAGCATGTGTCCAGGGAGGTTCCTCGCAATGAATGAGATGAAGATGTTTCTTTTCATACTATTGTCTCATTTTGATGTAGAACTAGCAGAAAACAAAGCTGTCAGACTTGATAACAGTCGTATGGGCCTTGGTATCCTCCTGCCAGACGTTGATATTGCCTTTCGTTACAAGCTAAGGTCCTTAAGAAATTGAGCAGCTGCCTATATGCCTTCTACTAATCTCCATGTTTGCTCTGTTTGATCATTCAGCTTTATATTTTTGAAAACATTTGCTTTTCCCTCTCTGCTTTTACCTCCTTCCTCTTTGTTTCTAAGGAGAAAAGCCATTGGGCTGGAGGTAGGTATAAGATGCAGGGACATGCAACCTCAATTTGTCCTGCCTGAGTTGTGACAAGTGAGGTGAGATGACAAGACTCTGTCCAAGTAAATAGCCCAGCATCCCTACAAGATGGATCCCCATACTCCTGGCCAATGAGATGAGCAGGATTTACAGGGAGGATGACAGCAAGCTGAAACCAGGCCATTTATATGGGAAACAGGCTCAGCAGCTCTCTGTCATGGGGGTTCACCCTTGTTAGGTTGGGAGGTCCCATATACCCGTCATCTGGAGGAATCTCAGCATCTGCTCAAAGAAGCATAATAGCAATAAAGGGGGAACTTAATTCTAGGGAGTGAAAGCATTTCTAGTGATTCTTATTGTAAGTTTTTATTTGCTCTGTTCCCTTCATAGTCTTGAGAGTCTTAGCCCTTATTTGTAAGATGTGGTGGAAGTTGTGTGGGGTGGTGGGAGATGATTTGCAAGAATATCTTACTGGCAACACATTTCTAACTTCAGTTTTATGTACTGAGGTTGAATGCTTTGCTTCTCTTGCTATTTTTTTTGTTGCAAACTGATTAATACATGATTTTTTTCCTGCAGTCATTTAAAGTCAGCAAGGAATTTCTGTTGATTTTAATAGGCTCTGGATCAAGCCTAAATGCTCTATTTTGGCTTTTGAGCCAAGAAAAAGTATATTCTGCATAGAGGAAATACATGAGCCTGTTTGAAATTATTCTGTCATCTGAAAAATTACCTTCTGTTTGTCTCACTGTTTTCTTAGTAACATGTTCATGCACATATTTTGACTATTTCTTACCTTTGTCCATTTGTCCAAAAAGGCAAAAGAAAAAGAGGGCTTCAAGGGCAAATGTGGTATTTAAAACTACTTTTTAATACTGCTTTACTGTGCCTAAGTTTTGAATAGGCAGAGTAGTGTGACCTGTGTTTGGAAACAGAGTTGTCCATCTGCAAAATTGGAAAGTAGGCTTTTCCTTGGGGCCAAAATCTGAGTGAGTGAAAATCTTGGGCAGCCACAAGAGTTGTCTGTATACTGACTGTCCAACCTGCTTCACTTGGTGACCAGCTCTTGTTTCAAAAATCAATTTCCTAGTGCACAGGATCTGAGATTTTAGACCTTGTCTCTCTTTCCAGTCATCACTTTGGAGACTGATGAGGATTCTCATCGCTGTCCAGTCTCAATTTGCCAAGATGATAATTGTGATGGGAGAATAGCCATGTCTGCGGGCCTTGCCTTGAGTTCCCAAAAACCATCTCTCTTTAGGATGCACCAGTGTAAGTCTTTCAAAATCAGCAATTTTACTCATCTCTGAAGGACTTGATGATCTATGGATGAAAACTGCTACCTACATACTAAGGACTAGAATTATTTATTGTTATTTGTGTAGGAGCCTGTTCAGTTACTCATGTAAAGCACGTACCCTAAATAAGCATCAGCATCTATAGAAAGTCTTTCAGAGATTGGCACAGCCACAATTCAAGTCCTTCAAGGAGAAAATTGTGGGTTTGTGAGATACATTGGATAAACATTCTCTGTTCATATCTATATCATATCTATAATGTCTACAAGTCTGGAGTACACTTGCATTAAATGAGCTTTGCAGTTAATTCAACGCTTTAACTTTGCTTCAACATTTAATCACCAGCAAAAGCTGATTATTGCCTTGTGCCACAGAATAAAAGTGGTTTTTATGAAGAGATTCTTGTACTCAGGTTACTTACTCCTGTGGTTACTCTGTAGAAGCTATTCTGTACTCAGCTGTAGTTCACAATCCAGTTTGGTCATTAGAGCCTGGTTTATTGGGAGAGGAAATGCTGATATCATTACACTGTTGACTGTATTCCATTATCGCTTAAATGTAAGCTGTAAAATGTCTCATACCACAGCTATGATAAATCTTTCTTTGGCATCCAACTTTAAAACAAACCTGAAGCAACTGTGAAAATAACAGTGGGTATTTGTTTTAAACAGAAGACTCTTTTCTATAATTGTGTTCTATTTTTAGGATTTTGAATTAGAATATCACTGGCTTCTGCATAATTTGATAGGGCATAATAGGACTGTGCCAAAAGGACATGCAAATCATTAGTAGTTTCAGATTAGTTTGCAATCAATTAGTATAGTATCTATTTAGAAATTAAAAGAAGAACTAGATTGTCTCCAAAATAGCAAATCAAATCTGTAGGGTATGCTCTGTTTAAAAAAAAAAAAAAAGAAAAATAATCAGAATCTTTCTCAAGAGGTGCAGGAAACCTCCATGAAGACACTTGGAGGCCTTGCATCAGAGTTGGAGAGCAGTCTCTGCACCACGAAAGAGGCCAGTGTTCTGCTGGGAAAAAGTTGTATGCTCCTTTTGCTCAGGCACCTAAATAATCAAATGTCTTTGCCCGTCAATACCTTGGCATACCCCAGCTGCAGAGGAAGTAAACCTCACCCCCATGTAAAGTCATGAGAGCTAGAGCAGAACAGAGGAAATGTTAAGACCTTTGAGTCCACGTACTCAGTAACTGAGGAGGTGACATATTGGGAGCCAGCAGCTGCTCTCTCTCAGGAGTGACTCAGTCTCCATTGAGAAGGGATTCAGAGGCCCCTGGTTATGGCATTCCTCGTAAATAAACTGAGGCAGCACAAAAGGGTAAGGGTCCAGCATCTCTGGAAGTCCCACCTGGAGCCAAGCTGGCCACAGAGTACTGTGCCAAGGAGAACATGTTTCATAATGCAGAGCGCAATGCTGTTTTTGATGATCTCTGCTGCAGCACCCAGGAACAACCAGTTCTTGGTGTCTGTCACTGGAGCACTAAGATGGCAAAATCATCTAAGCAGAAATAGCAGTGCCATTTGCAAGCATTCAGGTGGCAGTGGGGCTGCCGGGAAGGGTGGTGGGAGGCAGTCAGACGTGTGCTTCCTTGTCCCACCGCTCCACCTCAGCAGAGGGATCTGCCCTGCCAGCCCAGCGGTGTCTGGCATCCACTGACCTGGCAGGTGTAGGGTCAGGCAGGAGGGGTGCTGGGGTACCCCGTGAATTTCTCTGCTGTTCCTCCAGTGAAATGGTGCATTCACTCATCACTTTGAGATGTGACTCAGCTGGTCACTACCAGCCTCTGACTATAAGTTGTTGATATCTATGGCTGTATCAATAGTATCTTTTGCTATTAGAAAATATATATAAGCACCTTTTTTCTCATCCAAAATAGGTTTATAAAGTCAATGCAGCCCTTTATAATACTGAAGAAGAAAAGTTAATTTATCATTAACTAATGTGAATGCTAAAATCTCATTTTTTACTTATTATTGTAATTTACAGATTGTGTTTTCTCCATTTTCATTCCGGCACTCAATGCTGCTGTAAGCTATTACTTAAAAAACCAGCCAGTATATGTGTACCTGTTTGTAAATTAGGCTCTCATATCTCTGCCAGTATGTCCTAATGTATTAATATAAAATCATGTAAGAGTTGTTCTTTAGTTTGTGCTTTTAAGCCAGTTGCATGTCACTACTTTTGGCACTGCTATTTTTATGAATAATTGCTGGTCTGTGAATTTCTCTTGTAGAATTATACATGATCTTTTATTTTGTCATTACTGAACTTTCTGTCATTCAAAAGACTGTGAAGTGCTCTTAATTGTGCAAACTGACATTTTGTATTTAGGTGAACAACAGCTAGGTTCTACTTTAATAGTTAATATCCATTATTCAGGCTCCTAAATTGACTAAGATATATTGTGAATTTCTGAGCTAGAAAATTGAAACTTCATTATTTTAGTAATCTAACATCTTAAATGAATTTTGTATTTCAAGGACACAATAAAAAGGAATATATCTATTTTAATATTGAATGACTGTCCATGGTATTTTTTCCAGCTTATGTTTACACTTTTCTCACAGGTTCACAACTATTGCTTTGATTTTTTAATTATTTTTCAACATACTGCATTTTTGTTACTTGATCTTGAAAGATATTTCTGTAAGGAAAAAAAAAAACCAAACCTTTAATTCAGCACTGGCATAAAGCAACTCTTTTGAATTTAGGAAATTATCAAGTCTGGTTTTTATCCCCCTATGAAACATAAGCCAGTTCTCATCATATGAGGAAAAAAACGTGGTACATATGACATTCCTAGGACAGTATTAAAATTAGTATAAAGATCTGCAAACCACTAGCTATTCCTAAATACAGCTCCTAGACTTTTCCCTTTGCAAACCTCTGTGTAGTAAAAGATGTACTACCTAGTGTAAAACATTCTATCTTCTCAGATCATTCATTTTAAAAGGGGAAATGAATGAAATTGCTACGATATACAGCACTGCACCAGCAAAGCACAACTTGACTTTTCCAGGTATCGCTGTAGCTACAGAGTTCTACAAGTAGGTATTTAATATCAAGGTTGTACCCTAAAGACATCAGTGTTTCTTCATTCCTTCACGCAGAAATGCTTGTCAGGTATGTCTGCGAGGGTTGTTGAAGATATGTCCTGGAGAAGACAGACCTGCAGCATTTTTCTGGCTTTGATAAATGTGTAACTGTGCAATTGTTTTAACTCCAGGCTATATTAGAAGTTACTGAAGTTTATAAATTAAAAAGTGGTATTGTTTGAGATCTTAAAAGGGCACATTTCTGAGTGAGCTTTCCATAATGGTCTGAAAGATAGTTGGCAGGGAGGAATTAATTAATCTCTTAACATTGTATTTTATCTAATAATTGGCTTGATACTAGGTACTTTCTTACCATTACTTGCATTGCACTGTATTTTAAAATTATTCAAGGCATTAATTTATACATCACATATGCTTAACTTAGGTGAGTAGAGCTATTCTATCAGACCATAGAAAATTAAGTATTTTCCTGCCTATTGCCTAAACCAACCTGTGTACCCTGGCCACATACCCTCAACATACCAGAAAAATTATCTCATTATAAAAACACCCCTTAAAGCTATGCTTATGAAAGTTTTGTGATCCTTAAGTTACTGTCTATGTTTATAAATAGTAATACGAAGAAAGGTTTGCTGCATATATATATAAAAAAAAAACCAAGAAACTGTAGTGGGATCTTGATCCTCATACAAACCAGTACTGTGCCTACATAGCCTATTCTATACATCAGCCTTGCCTGGGATCTCAGGTACTGAGATTGTGTGAGTCCATCATTCGTAACAGCAGAAATGTGCTTGTCTTCAAAACTATTTACACCAAAATAAATAATTAAAAGAAGTCTAAGCTTCAGCTGTTCTTGCTAGAAGCCTTGCAGGATTCTAACTTTAAAGGTTTGTTAAACCGATTTTGATATGTTGGGTGGGGGGTTTTTCCCCAAAACCAGCAGCTATGAGTACGGCAGACTTGAATAAAAGTCTTAAGTTCTGGCTACAGGGAGAGTAAAAGTCAGTAAGCAAACACCCTGTGATGACTTTTGACAGTGACTTCTTTACTATCAGCTCATCTTTCCAAATACCTCTTTCTTCCAAATCGTTCAGTCGCTAGCTAACCTACAGGCAGCAAGACTTTCACTGTCTGATTTCCATCTCGTGAGCCAGTGAATCGCTTCTCTTCGCAACGTATCTTTCGGTTGCTTTCTAAAAATGAATTCTTTGCAGCAGCTTCTCACAAAACCGGAATCGCAGGTGGCTGCAAGCTGGAAGAAGTGCCGCCTCGCTAAAGCTTTGACCCTGAAAAGCGGATGGGCATTAGATGAGCTCGGGGTTGAAGCACGGGGGGGTGCCCGCGCTTCGGGATGGCTCTGCTACGGGATGCCCCCGGCCCGCGGCGGCGGCAGGAACCCGCACCCTCGCCCGCCCTTCCTACTCCCCGCCCGCTGCCCGCCGGGCTCCCGGCGCCGCTTGGGCTCCCTGCGCTCCCACCTCCACCGGCCCCCGACAAAATCGGGGGAGAGGGAGGGTGAGGAAAGATTCCTGCAGCCCCTTCCTAAAAGCAACCTGAGCTTCCAGGGATGCTGCAGTGGTACAAGGGGACGGGACCCCAAGGAGGTTCCTAGGGAAGCGATCTGGGTGTTCGGTGAGTTTGGAGGGCTTCGGCTGGTGGAGAGGAGGTTTACTCTGGAAAGGCGATTGTTTGCCCCTAGTCCTCAATTATGAGGATTTAAAAACAGTATTAGAGGGGCAATCTGTTCTGCAACTTCTCGGAAGAAATAATTGTTGATTTAGATAAGCACTGATCCCTTCAGTGTTTGATGAAGACGTTAATTTATGACTGTCTAGCAGTTTATGGCGGTCATTAGATTTTCAGCTTTGTCTCTATTTGAAATGCATCTTTATTTTTTTATTTTAATCCGAGACAATTATGTAAGAAAACGGTTATGTTTGATCTAAAATACATCATTTTCCTATAGCATTTCAAATTATTCACAGATCATAGTTCTTATATGTGCATATATGAATTTAAAAATACAGCAGTAAAGTGCTTGAAACAGACCATAAATTTGCTTCCTATTTTATTACACGTCTCTGAATCAGGTTGAGAGGACAAGGGCAACTAGGGGCTTGGGGAAGGATTTAACCCTTCCCGAGGCTGGAGAACCAACCGAACCAGAGCAAATTCCCCTCCGGAGCGCTTCGGGGACGTGAGGGGGGCGGGCTGGGTGACACCGAGCTGATGGGTGACCACGGGGAAATGGGGTTGGCTTCAGCTCTTTGCTCATTTAGCTGATGCCCCTTCTGAGACGTATTTGGCTGGTTAGGAGCCCCCGAGTCGGGCCGGGGGGCCGGGGCAGCCACGCCTGCTCGCGCTCCCGGCAGCGGGTTCCAGCTTAGCCCCTGCCCCGGCGGGATGGCCCTGGAGCGGCGGGCACAAGCGGCTTAACCCCTGCGGCGCCTGCCTCAGCCAAGAGCANNNGAGCAATACTCCACGGAGAGCCTCTGTTACGCCACCGATAGGCTCCTTTAGTGCCGGAGCCTTCCCAGACGCCGGACGGGCCCCGACGGGTAGCAGCGACCCCGCGGAGCGGGAGGCTGGCGGGGGCCGGGGCCAGCGCGGAGCCCAGAGCGACTTCCCCAAAGTTTTGTCCCGCTCCGATAAGGACCTGTTTCGCCGTTTGCTTACAGCCTCAGGATCCCTCCGGCCTGTGGGCAGTGACGATGCGATCACAGTTACAAATGATCCTGGAGAGAGTCGCGGAGTCCTGACTCGTCTATTTTGCCCCGCAACAGCCCCCCCTCCGCCACCACCACCAAAAAAAAAAAAAAAAAAAAAAAAAGGTGTTAATTGCTGTAAAGTTTCCGAGCACGTGGATAATTTACTTTGACTGCTGCGTTTTAATTAAAAGCAAACTTATTTATGTTTCTGATGTTTATATTACGCGATTTAATTACGTTTAGAGGCAGCGTCGCACTTTTTTTCCCCCCTTCCACCCTAAATCACATTTTCATTAAAGGTTTTAATAAGAAAACTCACTTGACCACTATTCATTATCTAGTCCCCTCCATGCACACAAGTTCACTTACCCATTCATTTATTCACTTACTCATTCCAGCAGATCCGCTGCAACTGCTGCTAGCAGGGATGTGAACACTCATAATTATTTGTCAAAGTCTGGAAAGTGTATTATCCCTTCTTCTAGTGGTAATTAGTTACCATAGCATCTAATACGTAAATGTGCCCAGAGCACACCATTAACAGTTAAGCGGAGGATTCAATTTAACACATGATTATATCTTTCATAAGTCATTACATTAGGAAAGCCAATGTCACTCATGCTGGGACAATCTCAGGCTCCTAGCCGGGGTAAGGGGCCAGGGAAGGGAGCCGGCCTGGGCGGCGGGGGCAGAGAGAGCTCCGGGTGAGGCTGGGGGAGATCCCGGTTGGGTAAGGCAGTTGGAAATCGGGAAGAAGCTCTTCTGAAAGGGGACATGATCATTTCTGGCTAAGTCATCTGTCAAGATTTAAGGGAGGCGGGGGAGCTTCTCTCCTCCCCTCAGCCCCGACGTACACGACGCTCGCCTTGGCAAGACCTTCCCAGGGACTGGCCCAGTGGCTTCGCGCCGCTTCCCAGCAAGGATGCTCGGTGCAGGGAGACAGGAGAGTGGAGCCAGGAGTGGCAGCACCTCTAGCTGGCATGGACCCCTCGCCCCCGTCCGAAGCAATCGAAGACGAAGCAAGGGAGCCCAAAGTCGGGCGGCAGCGATGGCTAGGGTTTTCATCCCGCTGTCCCGTCCCTTCGAAGCAGTGGCAGACAAGAGAGTGGTGAAGGGAGAAACCGCTCCATGTGCCACAGGCGGCAGCGGCCACCCTCGCTCCCCAGAGCCAGGGAAGAGCATTCCAGGCCCAGCCTGCACAGTTCAGACCCTGCCCACGGGAGCCAGGAGGCAGAGCGTGGGCCTCCCCCAGACTCTTGCCTTCCCCAGAGCCCAGGTCCCGGCCGCTACAAGAGTTTGCTGGGATCTGGCTTGTCTTCCCCCATCCCATGGCTGGGCAAAGCCGAGCAGCGCCCGCGCCTTCCACTGAAACATCCCCTGGAAGAAAGCCCTTTCGGTAGCCAGAGACACTAAGCGGTAAATATTGCAGCAAATGTGTCCTGCGATGTTATATGCACGAACACACACTCACACAGACACACACACGCACACACACACAGGCACGCACCACGCCAAGCTGGTGGCGGTGGTTAATTCCTAATCAGAATGATGGACAGCAGAGACAGAACAATACAAACTAATGGCTGTGTTGCTGATCACTTTACCCCTTGATTAAAGACACCCAATTATGGCGCAGAACAGTGTCGTAATTATGTTCCTTAATCACATCCAGGAGGTTTAATTGCCTTAACGATGTGTTTCATTAAATGAATTTAGGTATTATAGTCGACAGTTTTCATATACAGTTGTTTTCAAATTAACATAATATTAGACATCGTCATGGAAATTGTTTTAATAATCATAATTAGACGCACCCAGCCTTTGTCTAGTAAATGCTGAGAGACGCTTCTCCTTGCGCCTGGGGGCTGATCTGCCCACCCTCTCTGGGCTGCCTTCCCACAGCTCCGTGGCACTTTACAGTTATGTTTCCTGAAAAGTTACAGGTTCTGATTAATCTTTTTTGATGGGAAGTGGAGCAGAAAATATTTATCCCCTTCCCCCGCCTGTGGTGCTGCCGTTGGGAGAGGCGGCTCCGCGGACACCCGGCGCCGGCCCGGGCCGCCCGAGGGAGGGGGAACCCGCAGGGCCGGGACCCCCGGCCCGGGCTCAGCGCAGGGCGAGCAGCTTCGGGGGGCTGCGCGCCCTCTCTGCCCTCGGTTTTGGGGCAAGGCGGAGGGTCCACGAGGGGAGGGGAGGATCCAAAAGTTAGGGGGCAGGGAAGAGGCGGGGGGGGGGGTCCTGCAGCTTACACCG
>VZRE01000770.1:258-20589 GCA_013396775.1 Cephalopterus ornatus
GGGGTTGTAGGCTTGTCTGGCCCGGGATAGGCTCTGGAAGTGCAGCCTGACAGGGCAGGATCCCTGCACCATGCAGGGTTCGCTGAGAGAGTTTGGTCTTAAGTGGCCAGCTTTGACCCGAATAAGTAGGAGTTGCTGATTGAAGCCTATAATAAAATGATCCTTTTAACGTTAGTTTCACATTTTGTGTCGCTATGTAAAATTTGCTCCGTGGCTCTCGGTAACGCAGATCAATAATTTTTATTTCAAAGTAATAAATTCATAATCTTTGTTTCAGAGCGATGAGCGTGTGTTTGATAGCACTCGCTCTGAGGTACAGAATGTCCCGAAGCAGCAGTGGAAGGAGTTTATTTTTGTGCTGATTTGACAGAAGTAGTTTGTTGCCGCTGGTGTGGTTTCCCTGTAAGTTCTGCTTTGAAGGTGGCTTTTCTGCTTCTTTAATTATTTTTAATGAAATCTGATACTTCAGAAAGCAGCAAGTACGGGGTGAGTTCTCCAGGGAGGGCAGTGAGCAGTGGCGTGTGGTACAGGTAAGGCTCTGAGGGTTTAATAAGGCTTAGAGCACAGGAGGCTTGTTTAGAATTGACTGGGGGGGAAAGCTCTGGAGTTCTGGTGTTGGGATCGGGGTTCTAAATACAAAGGTGCTTGAGGATCTGTACAAAATGTGTAAAGCTTTGATGCATTTAGTGCTGAGGAAACTTTGTGCTGTAGTTCTGCTTGGAGAACTTTGGAGACTTCTTGACCCTTCTCAAGTGCCTGGAGTGACAGGACGAGGGGAGAATGGATTAAAACTGCCAGAGGGCAGGGTTAGATGGGATATTGGGAAGGAATTCTTGGCTGTCAGGGTGGTGAGGCCCTGGCACGGGTTGCCCAGAGAAGCTGTGGCTGCCCCATCCCTGGAAGTGCCCAAGGCCAGGTTGGATGGGGCTTGGAGCAATCTGGGATAGTGGAAGGTGTCCCTGCCCGTGGCAGGGGGGTGGAACGAGATGATCTTCCAACCCAAACCATTCTGTGATTGATGCTGTTATTTAGAAGCTGTTAAATCTAACCCAAATGTTTAACGAAACTTGCAAAATTCACTTTGAATGTGAACTTCAGATCTCTCTGTGGAATGTGTTCTCCAAATCCCGGCGTAGATTGTGAGCTTTGCTGAGGGAGGATTTGTACCTCTGTATTGAGTCTAGTGCCATTCAATAAATAAGTTTGTAACAAAATTAATCAGTCTTGTTTCTGCTTTCTAGCCAAAAAACCCTGCCCACGTGGATGTATCCATTGCAGCTGGCACCTTTAGGAGGTTCCCCACGGAGCTGTTGTGAGCAAAAGGACTTTATTCCTCTAGAGCCAGTGAGCAGGGAGGGGTGACTTGTTCTTTTATGGTATTTTAAGCACGTAAGAATGCCCAGTGGGCAGCTCAGCACAGTGTAAATGTTGTCACACAGCTCAGAGATGATGTCTGGTGTCGTGGAATGAAACCTCTGTGCTTTTGGCAAGCCAGAAAAAGGGTCTAATTTTGGTTTAAATATCTTTTCATTGGAATATGAACTTCAGGGCTCAGAGTTAGGCCACGATACTGAAATATTTCATCCTGAATGTCAGTGTTAACCAGCCCTGAGACTGCAAGGCAGCTTGGCTGTCCTGGATCCTTGCAGCTGTGCCCCATCCTGCTGTGCAATCCCTTATAGGGAAACTGTGGAAACGAGTGGAAGAAATGAGCAGTGAACTCCTCTGTGGTGAGCCACCTTATCGTGGGCTGCTCTGCCAGCTGCACGAAGTTAACACTTTATAAGATCGTGGTCGTTTTAGTATCTAATCTGTCTGTAAGCAGATGTTCTGTGAGGTAGAAGTGCTTCATTTTTTTTAGGTTGAAAGCAGCGGTATTTGTGTTATCTGCGCTGTGTTAACACCAAAGGTCGTGCAGCTCCTCCTGTAGGCGCAGCGCAGGAGAGTTGCCTGGGGATGTGCATTTGTGCAAATTAAAGGCTTCTTAATTCAGAAACAATTAAAACGAAAGCATTAAGGCACCCTAAGCATGGCACTGGTCATATCCTAGAGTTTAGGTTATGGCTGTAAATAGGTTTAGAAAAAGGTATTTTAAAATGCCTTTGATGTATCAATTTGCAGAATAGACAGAAAATTTGCCCAAAGTCTTCCATACATTTGGCACTCAGTAGGAAAAGACAAAGGTGGGAATATCTATATATTGCAGGTCTCTTTATAAGAACAGCAGTGTAAGTAATTGTTGAATGTATCACGTGTCTCCTTGAGAGCAGAGACAAAGTAACAAGAAGAGAGATTTCTGGGATAAGTAAGATGTTTTTATTCTGGTTAGTCACAGAATATTGACATATTTCCTTTTTGTGTAGATAAACTCAGAATACATGGACAGGCACAGCCACAATATTCCAGAAATATTAAAAATATTCTAACTCTGAGCTTCTTCATCTATAATGAAATAACTGTGCTTCTCTATGTCAGACTTCGCAGGTGTTCAGCAGAGTTCTAGCTTCTTTTATTTTTGTCTCAAGTGTTTAGTTCCTTTTTTTTTTTTTAAAATGCCTTTCCTCTTGGTGTGCTTATTTTGTAATTAATTAGGCAACATTTTTCCAGTTGGTGGTTCAGATCCTCTGTGTGGAACTGCAGTATTTCCATACAAATGAAGGTCATGTGCTTCCCACTAAGTTTTATTATCTCAGTGATTGCAGGCTGCTCAGAGGAGTGAGGTTAAGAAGTTCTGAAATACTTGATGTGCAGGTGGGAAGGGGGAAAATCCCAATGGATGTGAAGTGGACATCAGTAAAGTTCATCCAGGAATAGCTGGATTATAAAAATGAAAGCTCAAACCTCTGCTAGTCCTGGAGAAAACTGGGCTTTACTGTTGACAATCAGCAATAAGTTCCTTCATATTTATTATTGTGTGTCAGAAAATGAAGAAAAAACTAAAAAAGGGTACCTGTTAATGCTAAATTCTTATGCTAAATTTCTGGTTTTCCCAGCTCTGGTACATTCCTGTCCTCCTATTCAGAAAATGGACACTTAGTCATTCTAACATAATGTTGATTTTAATAATTTCCTTGTGAGGGTTCCCACTGGAGAAGTTCAGCAGCCCTTAGGAAATAACTGAATTAGTGCATTATATCCACTGGAGTTTGGTGGGGATTTCTTTAATCTGGTCCTGGTATGTTTTGCAGCAGTGCAGGATCTTCCGGATATGAGTAACCATGGAAATATTTATGCTGTAGAGAACTCTGTCAGAAAATATTTGGGTGAGAAAAATCTCAGAATTGGGTTTCCTATCAAGTCTGCAAAACAAACAATACTCACTTTGTAGTTTCCTTTTTCCAGTAACACCAGTAAAACAATCAGCTGGCCAGAGCAGCTCTTGTCAGTGGCCTTGGTGATCTCCAGGGAGGAGCATTCCCGTTTTTCCTGAATAAACTGTGTCCAGACTTTGCTGTGCTTTGTGGCTGCAGCTCTCAGCTGCAATCCCACATGTCATCAGATGTGTGATACATTAACTGATTGATTAATTAATTGTGTTATTGGCAGCCCAGCAGCACAAGGAGAGTTTCAGTTCCCAGCTGATGGAGCTGTTGCTCCCCCTGGCCCGTGAGCTTGGGAGGGGGTTTGGCATCAATCGCACGATCCTCTAATTCCAGACTTAAAATGTGCCTTGTTTTAGGACTGATTTGGTAATCCTGTGTTTGGACAGAGCGAGAGCTGTGTTGTAAGAGGCTATTTTTATTCTTCCTGGTATGGAATTTTCTGGTAGCTGACATATTTGAATCAAATGTTAGTGTTGGCCAATTTAGGAAGTAGGTGCCTGTTGCCAGGGTTTACTTAGGATTGGATTTTAAAGCCAGTTTTTGCACGTTTTGTCACGTGCTGTTAAATTATCTGGATATAGATGTTGAATTTCTCTTGTTGCCTAGCAGAGGGGTGCAAGGTACAGAATTTGATTACCAATACACTTAATTTCTTGTATTATTTCTCAGGACTGCAGGTTCACACTGGTGTCACAGCTGCGCTGGGGGAGTCGTGCAGTGTTGTGGAAGATTTGTGCAGCAGCTTTACTTTAGATGTGGCAAAGGACTCTGGTTGTCATCACCTGCAATCAAGCCATCAATCTGTCTTTCAGAACTTGAAGTAGGTTGCTGGAAGTCCAGTGAGGATTTAGGAGCAAGTCTTTCTGTGGCAGGCACAAGACACTGGTTAGTACCAGAAGCGTATCCTGTGCGCGTCCATCAGCCATTCCAATGCTGTAAACTCAAATTTTTTCAACTCTTTATACTTTTTAACTGGCTTCCAGATTATCTCTGCATGCAGCCTTTTTTCCTGGATTCTGAGGTGTAGGCCTTATTACTGATGTAAGTAGTTTGTCTGTGGAAGTTGTGGTGTTTGAAGGTGAGAAGAGATGGTTTTTCTCCAGGATCGAGGGAGTGTTTTTTTTGGTAAATACAGTCACTCAGCAGTGTACAGAGCAAATACAGTTTTATGGTCTTGAAATAAATACAAGTGCAAAACACTTACACTTGCACCTCAATCTCTAAATAGTCTGTATCCTTCCTAACAAAGTAAAACCTCTAGTTTAAAATTACTGCTGCTTTAGTAAACTCCTGTCTAAATCAAACACACAGTGCAAAACCCGGGTGGTTTTGGGAGTGGCAATTACTTATTTTGTTGCTATGAAAACCAACAGGAGAAAGTCTTCCAAGTTTTAGTATCTTCCTGCAGTCTTTTGAGTAAGTTAAGATTCTGCAGCAGAAGATAGTCCTTCTTAAATATTTCACTTCTTAGACCTACCTTGTAGCAACAGTGTGGTCACTTTTTCAGCCTTTTGTGATCTCAGACTGGGAGGAAATGTTTGCTGAAGAGGTGTCTCATGCTGTCCATACCTCAGATGTCACTTGCTGCTGACCTTGGAGAGCTGAAATGGTTTGTTGTTTCACTTTGGTAAAGAAAACCAACTTGGTTGGATTAATTTCTCTACCTCTATTAGCAGATTTGGCGTTTTCTTGTTTTTCAGTAGTTCAAGTGATCTGTCATGGTCAGTCTGAAGAATCTTCCTTGTTTATGCAACCTGTTGCTAGTTTATATCTTGTAGAGATAAAGAGTAGGATTCTAATACTTATGGTGAGTCCTTGGATGTGATCCACCTGCCAGAATAGGAGTGTCTCAAGCTTGTCAACGCTGATCAACTGTTGATTAGAATAATCTGTTGTTACAGGTGCAGATTGTAGAGCAACGTGATCCAACAGAATCAGGACTGGAGATGCACAGTCCTTCAGTGTAACTCTCCAGAAGCAATTGTGTGTGTTCCCAGCAGCCTGGGCCTGGCACAGGGAGGGAAGCAGCACTGCTGCAAAGTGGCTGCTCAGCCAAAGAAAGCTTGTGAGGGCAGTGGTTGTTTGGTTCCAGGGCTCTTACTTGTCCAGATTAGTTCCATCACTTTGGGTTGGTTTACTTTTCAACCTCAGCCAGCAAGAACTGCAGTTGGTCAGTATTGATTCTTATTTGAAAGTATTAATGCCCTCAGTCTTTCGGATTAAAAGTTTTTAGCTATAAATAGCTGCTCTTGGTGAGAATTCTCATTTTTTTTCCTGCTTAGCCACCTTTTGCCAAAGATACTTTTCATTTGAGTGTGTTGTTGGGAGGATATTATTACAGGTAGCTGATTGCCAAGGAGTTAGTAACCAGTCAGCACTTAACCTGTGGATTAATTGGCAGCCTGTCCTGTTTGCTGGAGGTTTGTACCTTCAGGGATGTGCTTTCCCCTGCACTGCTCCCTGTACTCTGTCACCTCATTAGTTACAGCTATAAAGAGAACCTCTGAAAGGAGCCGTGTTCTGTGCCATCCAGAACTCTGACACAGCAAAATACATGTCTTTTTGGAGAGTTTGATTATTCTGGATCAGTGAAAGGTCTTTTATTAACCGTGGGAGAGATCTGTCTGCTCCTTGCAAGCAGCACAACAGGGGATAAAGTGGTATGAGGAGCATTTGGCTGGGGGAGGCACTGCTTGTTAAAGTGACTGACAGGGAACACATTAAGCTACAGTTTGATTCTGCCTCAAACAGTATTTCTGATTTTTCTATTCCTGCTGTGTTTGGGGAAAACAGGCTCTCAAAGTACCCTTTGTAGACTGGAAACCCCTAGAATTAGGGCTGAAGTTGAGCTTTAAGCATCATCTCCGCTGAAGTAGCGGGTGCTTCCTGTGCTGCCCTTGCCACCTGTTACTGCAGCCTGATGTAACAGGTCCCTTGTCCTTTCTGAACTAATGGAATCAGATTTCCTGCTGTCTAAAAGCCCAACAAACAAATTTAACTTCCAAAAACTTAGGCATCACTTGGGTGGGTTTTGGAGGGATGTGTGGGTTTGGAATGCATCGGCTTCTGAGTGAATTTACTACAATTGAACCCGCTGAAATTGGAACCCTAAGGAATGCATTTTGGATGTGCAGACAGTATGTATACCAAATCATATCTGATTTTTATGCAGCAGTAAAGCACCCCATGTTCTTCCTAAACCCTTGCTTGGCTTGTTTTATCACATTGCCTAAAATGGTATTTTCAGTGGGCAGTTCTTGCACTTTTTTTAGGGGAGACTTCAGGGGATTTCAGTGTTTCCTGTATCTGATGATACGCAGTGTTTGGGCTGTAACTATATGATGCTGCTGCCTGCTTTATTCTGGCTGTCCATTTTTGGTTGGCACAGCAACTTGTAAGAAGCATTTTTAAACAACTCTTTGGGAGTCCTTTAATAGCAACGTACTGAAGATGACAAAGCTCTGCATGGGGGTGGCTCAGTCCATCTGGAAATAGGAGACTTGTTTTGAGCCTGGTTGTAGCTCCTGTGTTCTCAAATACTAGAATGTATTTGCTGTAAGGCTCTTACCTCTTCTGCCACTTGTTTTCTGCAGCTCTGTGTAATTGGACATAATAGGCAGCAAGAATTTCTATAATGGAAAGTTACAGGCAGTTGGTGTCTCAAAATAGCTCTCAATTCTTAAGTAAAAGTAACTTCCTTGCTGCACATAACTTGAAAAAAGTGGTGGGTGGAGGAAAAGCTGGTTCTTGTCTTACAGACAGGCAACTGAAAGGAGAAAATGAGGGGGAAAGAACAGTCTCTGTGCCGTATTTTTGGTGCTATTACGGAGTCAGAATTGTCATGACAACTCTTACTATTTTTCTCTTCATAATCATGAAGCTTTACTTCATTTTAAGGTCACAATTCTCTTCCAGCTGCTAAATCCTTAAGATGCGGAGTTGAGTTCACTGTTTTGTGTTCCCTTCTATGGCTGTGGTTTTATCTTCAGGAAGAGACTTGCAAAACAGCATATGGAGTTAATCCAAATCTCCTTCCTTAAGGGTGACTGGGACTACACAGGCAGAGAGCATCCCAGGCACTGCCATATCCACACAGACAGTCACACTTTGAGCATGTGGGGCTTTTAACCTCAGGCCATGGAGCTATTTTTGGTGATGAGAAGGAAGTTACAGATGACCCAATGCTTGGCATACTTCAGATCTGCATGAGACACGTTCTGCTTGGAATGTTTCCTTTCTGAGAATCAGCAGCAACTACAGATGCATAGTGTTGCATCTGGAGATACTCTCATGGATATCTGCCACCCAGGGAATTTCACATCTGGGTTACTTCTAACAACCCTGCCATCGTTTCAGAAGCAGTACTAGCAGTTGTAAAGAGGATATTATCCAAACCAATAACTTTTATGACCATATTAAGGGAGCATAAAATTAATGATGTAATAGCCTAAACTTGATTTTAAACTCTGCAAGTGCACTTTCATATTCTGAAACCTGCCCTGGTGGTGCAATTTTGGAGATGTGTGTAAGTGAACTAGATACTGGAGCCTGTTGTTTTTTAGTTTGTCACGTGCAGTTCACCCAGTCCCCTTCTTAATTGTCTTAACAGAGCTCCTGTGCGTGGACTTGCTGACTAAATAATTGTAGCAGGGAATGTGACGTATCCAGTCTCAATAAATATCAGAGTAGTGATTCATCCAAGTGCTGAGTAACAGCCAGTGGACGGAGGAGACTTAAGGAGGAAGCATCATTCTGTACAGCCCACACGTGTGTCACTGTTGGATCTGTTCTTCTAAATCACTCCTTGGTGGAGGGATGACTTCAAGCCAAGAGATGAGTTGGTCTGTACATTCCTACTTCCTGGTGTTCTGGCTGAGCCCTGTGTTTTGGCTCTTAAGCAACAGAATATGCCATTAAAACTCTGAGCTTAAAGCATTTCAGCATGGCAAGAACTGGAGTTCTGCGTTCCATGTGGACATTTAACTTTCTGCTGTGTTATGTGTTCCCATAAATGGCCAGAGTCCGGACAAAGTAGGTTAGTTGTGGAGCCTGAAGCTTTCCTGCTATCTTTAGAACTGCAGCTTCCCAGGGCTTTGGGCAGAAACAACCCAAATGAGATTCTTAAATCACCTCTTGCTCAGATCTCCAATTCAGAAGTTTTTACCCTGCCCATTTTCTTTGCCTTGCAATGCATTTTCACATTTCAGTTTTACACTGAAGTTCTAATTGACCACTTTCAAGCCACTTATAAAAGCTGATTTTAATTTTAGGGGAGGGCATCCAAGCCCTACTCCTGTAGGAAAGCACACTGCCTTTCAAACCTTTACCTACCTGAGCTTAAATCAAACTCTTGGATATTGTTTAAGCTTGGAGGGTAAAGGGATTATGTACAATGCAGCCAGACTTTTTTTCCCCCTAGTCCTGTACTTGAAACAGAGCTGCTAAAAGTGGGCTTTTTGGGGTTTTGTGATTTAATATTACTTTCTCTTGTTCTGGAACAGATCTAGTCATCACTTAAATAATAATCTCAGATCCAGCTTGAGCCTTTCTAGAGCTTTGCATTCACCAGGGGATTTGCCTCAGAGAGTCTATATATATTTAGGAAAAAAACCCCAACGTGGTCTTCAACATTTAAGAGAAGTTTAATGATGCTGTGCTGTCCTACTGCAATTTTAATTCTTTATTTAGTCAGTGTTGCCATGAGTAGCCAGTTGCTTCTTTTTGAAATTCTTTGCCTGCTCAGCTTCACAGTTTGACGCAGCAACAAAAATGCTCCTTCTCAGTAGCAAAACTCACTCAGCCCGTCAGGTGTGGAGTAAATTGGTGAAACATGACCACGGCTAACACATGACTGTATAATTAAGCGTTCTTAAGTAACTTGCATCCAATCAGCAAGTTACTTGTTAAGTGCTGTGTGGTTGTCTCGTTGCTTATCCCCGTTGGAACTGCAGGTGGCTGTGATGGGGGGTTTGGAGTAGGCTTTTTTTGCTGAAGTGAGTCCTTCTGGGCCAGAAATCTATTCTAATTTCCCTGGGCGTTGTTGATAAGAGGTTGCAGCGCTGAGTTTCAGATAAATAGAAGCCTGCCAGCTTTCTGGTTTTAAAGTTAAGGCACATTTCAATATTAAAATAACTTGTTTAGTATTTTCCTGCTGTTTTTCTGCTTGGCCCCCTTCTGAAAAACGCAACTATTTTTTTTTCTCCACCTGCAAATGCTCACTTTTATTCTTCTTTCCTCATCTGCAGTCAATGGAAATGGTAGGTTTTTTCCTCATCATGGATAAATATCAATTCTCATAAACAGGCTGAGCCTATACTCTGATAAATTAGTGATTTAATTTGTAAAGAAACCTGATGGTAGTGATCATCTTGTTTAACTAATTTTTGCCATGACAGGCAAGGCTGCTGTGCAGCACTTTGCACGTCCAGCAACCCACAGCCTCTTGAGTTGCTTCTCATCAGTCTTTATAAGTTCTCACAACAAGCAAGAAAATAATTATAGTTCCTCAAAGGAGCTTTCAGATTGCTATTGGAAATTTTAGATAAGCAAGTAGGTAGGTCTGTTCCTGCCTCTTATCTCTTCACATACTGTGGAACATCTTCCTTCTATCTTGTAAATATGCACAGGTGATAACTATGGCCCTTCTCACTGTCCCCTGAAACCTGACTTGTGTAAAGAGTTCCTGTCCCTAATTCTGAATGGCTGTCCCTGAAAGGGAGGGAGGTTGGATCAATGTGTGTAGCCACACACGAGGATGGTTCTCATTTTCCCCGTAGGAGTTTATCAGCATTTGAGGTACAGAATCAAGACGAAGTGAGGAGAGTCGGGCAGGTCCCTGCTGCTGTGTACAGGAGTGGCATTTAGGGTGCTGCTGAGAAGTTTCCTGCCTGGTGCCCAGCAGTGACTCAAACAGCTGAGTCAGCAGGAAACTGCAGTAGTAAATTGAGTTTGGAGCAGTGTAACACAGAACGAGGGGCTGACTCAGTGGAGCAGCTGGGTGGTTGCCTCAGGAGGAGGCTCTGAAGGAGGCGGCCTGGCTGTGACTAATCCTGGTCTGGCAGGCCCGACTGAGTGTCTCGGCAGGCTCTGAAAGCTACACCCAGCTGGAGACAGGAGCTCAGGTAGACTGGCCCCACCTAAGGCTGGAGCCTGAGACAGACCCATCCCTCTCCAGTGACCTTCCCATGTCACAAAAAGGAAGTAGAACCTGTACCTGACAATCCCAGTACAAGGACAAGGCCAGGTATTTTTCAAACTACCTGTATAAAAATAAACCTGTAAGGGAAAGCTTTAGTTTTAAGGCCTGGTGATGGTGAGTGTGTGATACTAAAGCTGAGGAGTTTGATTCATTACACAAATATGCATTTTAACTGCATGTACAAGCAAGACTTCAGTTTTAACTGAGTTTTAAGGTGGTGAACAGAACAGTTTGTTAACCTTCTAGAATCCTAGAATGGTTTGGGTTAGAAGAGACCTTAAGGATCCTCCAGGTGCACCCCCCCTGCCGTAGGTAGGGACACCTTCCACTGGACCAGGTTGCTCCAAGCCCTATCCACCCTGGTATTTCATGACTTAGAAGTGACTAGAATAGGCGGTCTTCTTTTCCTAGAAGTGGGGAAAGCAAGCAGCAAAGCTTGTTTTCAACTTCTGGGAAGGTCAACAAATTTATGAAATTGATTCAGAAGTGATTTAAGAAATTAGAGCTGAATGAAGCTATTTAAAAATAGTTAGGCTCTGCAAGCATTAATTCCATTTATGTTGCCTGATAGGCTCACAGCTTTAGAACTTACCACAAGCATTGTTTTAAATTGAATTAGTTTTTAATTTCTCCTGTTCTTCCAATAAGCCTAGGCTTAGAACTTCAGATTAAAATTCCTTTTCTTGAGCTCCTGCTTGTTACAGAAGCTGTTTGGAATTGTCAGCTGTGCACATCATCTTAACCTGTAATCTGCTGCTTACAGTGAGCTGTGGTGTTCTCTCTTTTGCCAAGAGCAATCACAGACTGTGGCTATGAATGAACTGCAAATTGTGGTACTGGTTAATCAAGGAATAAAAAAAGTACTAGTTTTTAATATTAAACCGTGCAGCATAAACAAGAGACTTGTCTAATTTCTGGGGTTGCTTTTTTGTGCATACCTGGCTTAAATAAAGTGCTGTAGGAAGCAACCAGCCTGATAATGTCTTTCCTTCCTAATGTCTGTTTAGGTACAGTTTCTGGCCTAGACTTTTTTTTGAAATAAAAGCTCACAGACAGTAAAATGGAAAATTTATTAGTGCAAGTTGGTCACTCTTTTTTTTTCCAACAAGTACATACCAGCATCCCATGCTTAATGCATTATAAACAAACATGGTGTAAGATAAGAAAAGTTGAACTTATTTTGGAGTAACAATGTGTTACATATTGTCATCATCTGATTCATCTTCCTCTTTCAAAGATTCCTGTTTCAAAAAAAAAAAAAGTGTAATTAAAACATAGTTTAACAGTTGTTCTCTAATTCAGCCTCTAATAAGTAAAATGAGTTTTGCTGTAGCTTCACAAAGTCTTGTATTCAGCAGTTCAGCTCCCAGCAACACATTTACTTTTGAAGGAAAAAAGACACCACCAGTGCAGGCTTCTGAAGTGTAGTGTCTGAAAGCAAGAACTGTACCTGGATAGTACTGTCCCTTTGAATAGCACCAGCTCACACTGAGCTGATGTGTGTTGGAGTGACACATTTTCCAGTCCTCACAACAGCTCATCCAGTGGAGCACTGAGACAACACTGAAGTCAGACCTTACCTTGGCATATTTTTCTGCTTCTTCCCTGATGTCTTTGGGAACAATTTCATGTTTTCCATTGGTTACTGCCAATAAAAAGAGTTCATGTTAAGTACAATTCACACAAAGACCTTGATGGACAGAGTGAATTTAAGAAGTAGTGTTTTACTCGAGTCACAGAAAATTATATACATTTTCTGGAGTGTTTATAGAAATAGTAGAAATGCATTACTTTCTCCAACCCAGCTGAGTTCCAGCTCAAAGGCTTTATCCTTTACTTCATCATGAACTATGTAGATTCTGGAAGGAACAAAGTACAGGTTAGAACAGACTGATCAACAGGCTAAATATACTTTTATTATATCCTTAAATATACTTCTTCTGTTGAGTACTCTCATGAGTAATACAAGTTCCCCCTGTGCTTTCTCCCCACCAAACACAGAGAATTAATTTTCCAGGCTTAATTGCCAGTCTAACACTACCTTAAATCATTGCAGCTAAGATGCAGGTTGAGATGTTCAACTTGCCCTAACTGGAACAAACAGTAAGATGTAAATACTGCAGAACCAAGGCCTCATCATCACTGCCTTCTGCCACACGAGTTATAACACAGCCTGGAGTGTCCTGCCTTTCCCTGTAAATCTTACTCCAGGCTCTTTCTAGCCAACACAGAAACCCTGGAGATACTGGAGAAAGGAAGGATATCTGCAGCACCACACTAAGTACTTCAAGTTAAAGTCTAATAAAAGTATTGTAAAACAAATATAAAGACTAAAGTGAGTTCTGAGCTGAGACAGAGTTAAAGAATAAAAGTATTTTCATGACTTGAAAAATCCATGTCTAATTTGTGCCATTCTAGACGTGCTTTGAGGTCCTGGCAAGGTTGTAAGAAGAGATATCCCACAAATTCCTTCCTCCAGCTCCTGCTTTGACAGCCTCAAACACAAACTCCAAAATCAACTCACGTGCTGCAACACCAGTGAGAGAAGCATAGTTACTACTTTATAACCAAAGCAAAAGCCATAAAATCCTGGAAATTACAGTTTTGCAGCTGCAGATTATTAAATTTGTGACAGTTTTTTGTGACAATTTGCTTCAGTTTGAAACCCCAGCAGGCTCACCAGGATGGATTTTTGTCAGATTGGAGACTTACATTTTCGCCACCTCTTTAACGACATCACGGCAGGTCATTTCCTTCATCTGTGGACAAAAAACACACAGGATAAGAGAATATAATGTTCTCCACTTCCACAAGGCCAGAACATCAGTGGCTGTGCATGTGTCTAAAGAGCTTAGTGTTCATTAGTGATAAAAGTAACAGAAAGTGAAGATTAGGACCACATTTATTCCCTACAATGGATCTTGCAGCCTGTCTGTGCAAGTCATTCACATAGTGAAAAACTCCATAGCTGGAAGAATCTATAAAAAAACTATTACTTGGAGACTTCCCCACTTTTAAAGCACTCATCAGCCGGAAGCTTAGAAGCTTCACAGGTTTTTGAACTGTTTTGGCATCCTAAAAGCTTCACTTCTCGTTGGATGCTTTATGATCAACTGATATAAAATCACCCCATGTAAAAATATGGGGGAGGCACGTAACATTCATATTCCTTCCAGGTAGTACAGTAATACTTTTGGTCTTGCCAACATTTAGTGCAAGCAATTTTGACTTTTAATTAATGCTCCAAGAGGATAATATTGTTTAGCAACCAACTGCCTGCCTGAGCACGGTACCAGCGCCTCATTTTATATTTTCTCAGTTATATCACAATCTTTGGACAGTTTCACAGTTGATCAAAAGTCTGGTGCAAATTTCCATGGCATAATAAACTTATGTTTGGTAGGTTAAGTCTCTTGCCAGTCAACTTTTCTGGACTGTGAAGCAGTCATATATTGTACTGTATTTCATTAATGCCATTTACCATCTCTTCGGGTTCGCAAAATGTTTTCAAACCCATAGTATGGAAGCCAGTTTTGAGACAACTGGTGAAGGAGTTAAGATCACAACAGTTCATGCTGAGTTGTCACAGCCCTTTCTGGAGTCAAGCTCACACCCACAGAAGCCAGAGAAGAAATGCCTGTGCCTGGTTAGACAGATGTGCCCTCACAGTCCCAGCTGGAGAACTTCCCTAAACAGATGGAGACCCTTTGCCCCAGACTTTAAATTTGTGACACTCAGTGGCATTCGTGGCACTCAATCCATAACGCAGCACTGGCTGCTGTGCAGAGATGTCACTTGTGTCACACAAACATTCACGTTACTGTGTGTACTGATGCATGTAAAGTTACCAGTCAAATAGGAAACCCCAAAGGTCTGCTCCTGTCGTGTATTTACAAGAGAGAAAACTGAATTCAGTTTTTGTCATCATCCTTTTCCCATCCCGCTGCAGACACTAAAGGTAAACACTGTAACAGTTTTATCGTGGAGTTAACATGTCCATGCATCAAAAAGTTGTATGTAGCATCAGAGCTGCAGGAGATCAGGAGATTCAAGCAGTGTCCACACAACTCCCAAGTTTTGCCACAGCTGAAGGTTACAGACATTCCCATACTATGCAAGAGATTTGATGATCCACACTGGATCACCCCACAAAAGCTTTTGTCCTGTCTTTTCCCCATCTTAAGCTTTTCCAAATTCATCTTGTTAAAATTAGCTCTGACCTGGAAACCTGTCCAGTCTAGAGTTCCAGCAATTCACATTATTGTCAGTCAATAAAGCCGAAGTTTTTTGAAAATCTCAGCACTTCACAGAAATTTAAACTTCTTGGGTAGAAGTTAAATTTTTTTGGAGTATATTATACGTTACCCAACGTATCACTGTCTTTCTGCCAGTGTGCACACATGGAAACTGAAATAAGGATTTCCCAGATGCCGCAATTCCAGTTATCAGGATCAGATGATCATGCAGGCTTCTTATTTTTAATTTGGTATTCAAGCATCTGATCAGATTCAAAACTGACTGAATTCAGTCTAAGAATATTCTAATTTTCCTGTGATTTTTCAGTCATGATGCTACAAGCACCATAAACAGATTATTCTTAAAAGTATAACAATCATATAAACTCTGAACTTTTCCATGAACAGCTGTGAGGTCCCTCTGCACACCAAAGTAAGATGCAAGCAAAGTATCACATAAAAAGTACAAGAGACAGACCAGGAGAAGGATTCCCATGTTGTCTCCAAGGGTGTCAGATATTAAAACAGAAGAGGAAGATGGAGATGTTTCAGAATTCTTACATAATTAAAATCAGCTTAAGGCACACTTCAATACCTTTTGGTAGTCTGCTCTCCACAGACTAGTTTGTCCTTAACAAGACCAACTTTTTTGAACTTGTTAAACAAAAGGATCATCTAAAACTTTTGGGAAAAAAGATACACCACCCTGTACAATGCTGCCCTATGGTTTTCAATCAGAATGAAAAGCTTATTTACACTTTTGTATTCACTCACTTACTTTACTCACTGGTAAATGTAAAAGGAAATATTCCACCTGCTTCTCCTGTATTTTTATACGTTTTGGGCATCCAAAAAGAGAACATCATAAACTAGGAATACTTGTCTTGAAAAAGCACGACAAAACTGTAACACCATACCTGAAGTTTTTCTATCTCTGTTTTTGCAGCCTGCCTGGCTTTACCAATGGCACAACCCCAATAACCCTAAAGGAGATTAAAAAAAAGGGGGAAAATATGCAAATTAATTAAATATTAAATTTTCTACAGCTCTTACTGTCCCTTAGCATATGACAACCCCACCCTGCTCACATAATGAGAGGCCAGTACACAGCATCGGTGTAGTTCTCTCAGGACACATCCCCAAACTGTGGAGTAGAACCCAATTTCTAAATCAAGTACTACCTCTGTTGATAGAAAAGAGAAGTGCTCAGTAGTTCCTGGACAGAAACTTATCTGCTCAGAATTTTATAATAGATCTTTTTTATTGCTGTTACAGTAAACGGAAGAACAAACTAGAATTAGTTTGAAGAGAGAAGTTCTACAGGAACTACAGATCAAAAAAAAAAACCCCCAACACCTAAACCCACCTACTGTGAAAACATATTTGAAGTGTAAGCACATAAAAATTAAGCACTTCTGTTTCCCTCAACAGCCATGGTACGGATATATTTTAAGAAAATTTTAAAAAAATCAAAGTGTGAGTGTGTCTCTTCCACCGTGTAACACGCAGCTGAAAATGCAGCACTAACAACAATTAACAACAATTTCTGTCTTGATTTGACTTGCTGTTGGCAGCCAGGGCCAGAGGGACAGCCCATTTCTCACCTGGAGTACTCAGAGAATTGGGGTATTGTTACAATACTTGCCCGTTTGGGGCAGTGCATGGGAGTTTTCATTGGATGTAACCAGCTGGAATGAACTTCAAAATTTCTGAGAGACAAGCTTTAAACTTGTTTCTCAGGCTGTACTTCCAAGAAACACACGGAGTGTGTGTTTGACAAGGACGTGCAAATGAGCAAACCCCAGCTCTGGTCATCTGAAGCAGTGATTCACCAGAGATCTTCCCATGCAAAAAGAGAAAAAATCAACAGCCCTTCTGCACCAACACTTAGTCCTTTTCCTAATTAGGAATTTTTTAAAGGGGAATTTATGCCAAGATGGAAATATCTGTGACACACTCACGTATGAAACTCCTGATGGATCAATCATGTACAGTTGTGCACCATCATCACTGTCATAGGACCCCAACATGAAACTGGAGGAGAAAAGAGAAATTAAAAACATTTCTTCTGCCAACACACCCAGAACTCTAGAGACCACAACAGCTCGGGTTTCCTACACCGTTCCTGGGGCAAAACTCCTTCTACAGTCTACTGAGTGTCTGTTGAGTGTTCTCATGACAGCAAGTTGTCAGGATCATTTTATTGACTAGTAACTTGACAGCAGATCTCTGTTTATCTGTCCCTTTGTACTAGAACTGCATAGTAATTGTAACCTGCTCTTTAGGTATCAGGACAAAAACAGGATGATTGCAGAGGAAGGTTCTGCTTTTGCCACTGTCACAGACTTGACAGCACAAACTTTTCACCTTTAAAACCCAGGAATGAACTGGCAATCTGCTACAGGAACCTGAATTCTTCACCTGAGGTTTTATACACACAGGAAAAGAAAAGACAGGGGAATCTCTTTATGAGGTGAATTGTGGGTTACTAATTCCAAGTTTAAGAAAAGACCTTAGACATGTAATTCCAGCAACTGTGAACCAAAAGACAGTTACAAATAATGTGTGTGTGACAGACTCACCTGCAGCCAAAGGGTCTGACAGCACTGTACAGGGTGTAGGCGTGCACATACATGGCCACTCTGTCCGCAAGGTGCTGCGTGGGAAAAGGGAAAACAAACATCGGAAACCCTTATTTGCAGGAATCAAACCTCAAGTAAGAATATTTAATTCTCTGTGTCAAGACTAAAAGCCAAAAAACCTGAAAATTCCTTACCTTCAGAGGAATATCATATCCATAGTTGGATCTAAAGTTGGAAGCCTCTTCCCTGGCGATGTCTGCCAAGGAGCGGGCGTCTGCCAGCAGCCCTGCCACTGCCTGCAAGGAGAATTCATCAGCCAGGCCTGACACACATTTAATTCTCACTGAAATTAATTACTAGCAGTGAACTCAAAACTCCTGTTCATCTGCCATCAAGCTCAAAACGTGTCAATGTGGTTATATATTAACACAGAATAGTTTTTCCTCTAGGAAAATCAGTAACCAAAGTTGTCTTCATGTTAAGTGGTGTCTTATGTTTGCCATGGCTGCACTAACCCAAACAATATTTCGTATCGTGTGTATCCGACGGGTTTCTCATTTCTGTCACACGGTAACCATTACCTGACATCATCCTGACATCACTGTTATGGATTAGCTATCCACACACCAGTATTTAAAGAATTCAGGTAATTCCCACACTGTTGAGAAGAGAATCTTTTATGCAGCTCTTAACACACTTAACACACTTTATTTGTTAACTGTGTAGAGAAGTACCACTTTAACACTTGTGTTTGTATTTTCGTTCAACTGGAATGCTGAAAAGCATTTCAAAAAAAAGTTAAAACAGCCTTAAAATATGTCCATCTTTGGTTATAAATCTGGCTTTTATTTATGCATGTTTGTGTGCAGTCGAGAATAAATTACAGAAAACAGTAAAAAACCCACTGGCATTTCTGACTCCGTGCACAGAAACATTACCATTACTTTCTTAATCTACTTATTGATCCTCTGATTCATAGATTTCTCCTTTTGAAGGGGTTCCTTGGAATTTATGGAGACCCAAAATGAAACGGCCCCTTACCATCCCAACGTGTCGGTCGACATTGAAGAGACGTTTATTGGAACCCTCCTCGTAAAGCTTGGACAGAACTAGTTTTTCTACTCCAAAGACAACACCATCTTTGCACCTTATCCCAATTGCTGTACTGGAAGACAAGATAAATGTCAGTTCCTCACAGAGAACCACAGTAGAAAATAAATAACAGAGAATTTAACAAGATACCACAAACAATCACATGATTTCCAATAAGCACATTTGTTCCAACTCCACTTTAGCACTGAGGAAAAAAGCCAAAGTTCACTAAACCGACAAACATTTTCTCAAACAAAGGAGGTGGGCGCTGCCAAAAGTCCCAACCCAAAGATTTTTGGATAGAGGACATGCAGAGGGGGAATTGTTTGGAGCAAGGGCTAAGCCACTGTCACACTCAGCTCAGTGACACCGGAGTGAAATCCATGGACTGTTCAACCCCTCCTTTTGGCAAATTCCCTGTTGATCTAGGACATGGGACAACTCTTTCTCTAACCCTCAAAAAGTACCTCATCAGGAACAAACTACCAACCATGGCATCCACAAAATACCTGGCTAATCAAGGAACAGGTTGATCGGAACATGTTGCCCAGAGAAGCTGTGGCTGCCCCGTCCCTGGAAGTGTCCAAGGCCAGGTTGGACAGGGCTTGGAGCAACTCGGTCTACTGGAAGGTGTCCCTGCCCATGGCAGAGGGTTGGAATGAGATGATCTTTAAGGTCCATTCCAACCCAAACCATTCTGTGATTCTAATCCTTATCTGTGGCTACGAGCAGACACCAGGGTGATCCATCTGTGCCTCGCCAATCACTCGTCTCACTGGGATTTTCCCTTCACAACATTTCTCTGCACACAGTCCAGGGAAGCCATACATTCCCAGAAGAGCTGATGTAGCTTTAGCAGCACTTGGATGTCCTCCATTTCTTGGGGAATCCATAGGAAGTGATTACACATTTATGAGGCCCTGAGCATGTTTGTCTTTCAGTGCCTCAATTCACATCCAGACAATGGGCTTTTAGATCAGAACTCACTTTAAAGCCATAATTCTACCTGTAACACCATTATGTTTCCGTAGTCCAATGACACTGCTTTAAAAGAGGCCAGCAAGCAGACAGAGGTGCAGATATTTGCATCTTACCTGCTGTTCTCCACTGCTTTCATAGCATATTCCACCTGAAACACTCTGCCATCTGGAGAAAACGTGGAAGCTGACAGGTCGTACTGGAGGAGAAAACACAATGCTCAGGGAAGAAAACCAAACACATCATATCCCAGTGTTTAAAGATCAAGTCTATTTATTTAGAAATGCAGGGCTGTCACTGACAGAGATGGCTGTACAGTCCCAGGAGCAGGGTGGGACTTACAGAGACAGAAGAAAACAGACTGAAAGCCAGGAGGCCATTTCATCAGTGCTGGATGAAACTGCAAATCCCATCAATCCAGGTGCTGAACGGGTCTGAAATCACTGTGCATTACACAATATATCAGACTTAATGGGAACCTTCTGTCTGCCTTCACATTTCATAGCATCCCAGACTGGATCGGGTTAGAAGAGACCTTTAAGCCCATCTCATTCCACCCCCTGCCCTGGGCAGGGACACCTTCCACTTCCAGGTTGCTCCAAGTCCCATCCAACCTGGCCTTGGACACTGCCAGGGATGAGGCAGCCACAGCTTCTCTCGGCAACCTGTGCCAGGGCCTTACCACCCTCACAGCCAAGAATTTCTTCCCAATATCCAACCTAAATTCAATTCCCAATACCCAACCTCTTCCACTTCGCGCCCATCGCCCCCTGTCCTCTCACTACAACTCCTGACTAAGAGCTGCTTTACGGCCCCCCTGTAGGCCCCCGTTTCTCTTACAATTCCTGGTGGCAGGAACACATTTGAAATGCACAAAAGCATACTATGCAGAGAAGCATAATAAGTGTTTCACCCCCGCCCCA
>VZRE01000770.1:20764-35104 GCA_013396775.1 Cephalopterus ornatus
TGGAGCTCATGGCGGCGCCGCTCCCAGCCCGGCCCGGCCCGCGCGCACCGCGCAGCAACGCGCGCGCGCATTGGGCGCCGGGCGGCCGCCCCGAGGGTGACGTCACCTGTCGTGAGCTGAAAGGCGCGCCCCGTGGAGCTCCCGCACAGCTGCCCGGCTAGCTCAGTCGGTAGAGCATGGGACTCTTAATCCCAGGGTCGTGGGTTCGAGCCCCACGTTGGGCGCTTCAGTTTTGTGCTCCCCTGCGCCCAGTTGGATTTTTGGAGCGCTCCCGGCGGGAAAATGCCGCCTCGTCACCACCGCCCACACGCAGCGCGGCCCTGAGGGAGATTCCACCGCCCGCTTCACGTTGGGCGCAGCGTTTTTGTGCCCCTCACCGTTTTGGAGGCATCTCGGCGGAAAAGGCCGCCCGAGCACCCCTGAGGGGGAATTCGCTTCTCGCTCCGCCTTTGGCACATCTATTTTGTACCCCTCACTCTTCTGGAGCGCTCCCGGCGGGAAAGTGCCGCCTCACCACCCCTGAGGGGGATTCACCGCCCTCGCTCCGGAGAACCGGGAGGCTCCTGAGGGAATCCCACAGATATANTTGTTCCCCTCACTCTTTTGGAGCGTTCCCGGCGGGAAAGGGCCGCCTCACCACCCCTGAGGGGGATTCACCGCCCTCGCTCCGGAGAACCGGGAGGCTCCTGAGGGAATCCCACAGATATAGTATGTGGAAGTGATTAATACACTGTTATCCTTGAGAAAATTAGCTTTTATAAGCAAGCTGGGTGCAGCAGTGACAAATACATAGTAAAGTGGGACCTGGGATAGTCTTGGCACTGAATGCTGCGTGCCTGAAAAAAAAATTGCTTTTTTTGAATAAATGATCGGGATGCAAAAGCTGTGGCTGCCCCTGGATCCCTGGATGTGTTGCCATGGGTGCCCCTCGAGGGCGGGGAGGAATTACAGAGATACCTGGACAACCCGGAGAGCTGGGAAAGCAACTGCCCCGGGAAATTTAATAACAGCCAGGGTGGAATTCTCCACCTGGAATGGGGTAACCCTGGTTACACACAAACTGGGGGAGGAGGGGCTGAAGAGCAGCCACAAGGAAAGGGATCTGGGGTTTTATAGTAGGAATCAATTCTCCCCCTGTGAGGGTAAGTGAGGCCCTGGCACAGGTCGCCCAGAGAAGCTGTGGCTGCCCCTGGATCCCTGGATGTGTTCCAGGCCAGGTTGGACGAGGCTTGGAGCAACCTGGGATAGTGGAAGGGGAATTAGAACTGGATGGCCTTTGAGGTCCCTTCCAACCCAAACCATTCTGGGATTCTGTGGTTTGGATTGGTCGGTCACTGCAACAAACTCTCCAGGGAAGTGCTCAGGACAAGCCTGTCAGAGCTCACAGAGCTTTGGACGATGCTCTCAGCCACATGATTTAGTTTAAGTAGTCCTGCAGGGACCTGGACTTATGGGCACTTATGCTATTATGATCCTTAAGGGGGCCCTTTCAGCCTAAGATATTCCCTAATTCTGTGAAAAGGGAGAGGAGGGGAACGAGATAAAGTCCCTTCCCCCAGGGACCAGCTCCCACTGGCACAGCACAGACACAGGCAGACAGAACAGGCTCGTGAATATTACAAAGTATTCTCCTGTCAGCAGGACTCAGATGGAGCTGTTTGCAGTTGGCCAACACCCATCTTATGGAATGGCATCCAGTCCAGAACCAGAAACTTTAGAGGAAAATCCTCTGGTTACTGCAGGGCTTTGCGTCTGCCACTGTCCTTCAGGATAAATCATGTGTGCTCAGTTTGAATTTGCTGTGAGGATTCACAGATCTCTGCCGTGCCAGGGAGGGAAGAACTACAACAGTCAGGCTGGAAAAAAAAAAAAAGCCAAACCCCTTTCTACACGATTACACATTTAGGGTGTGATCTCCAAGGGCTTCCCAGGGCAAGCCATTAATAGTCTTTCTCACCCCTTCCATGAACCAAGAATCCTGTCCATGGCCTTAACAGGTCCCAGGACTCTGTGCTTCAGCCCAGCAGTAACACGGGAGTCAGGAATTCTGGTCGTGCCAGAAATAGCAGCTGTTGGAGCTGTTCAGTGATGCAGAAACCCCACAGGAGAGGATTTGCGTGGGCAGAACGAAGACAAGGTCGCAGTACACACCAGGAGAGGTTCAGGGTACATGTGCACAGCAGCACGGAAATACCCTGAAAAAGGCTAAGAATATCCTGAATTTCCTCAGCTGCAGTCTGCTGCAGTTCAGGAAAATGACATCATTGCACCACCACAACCACGGGCTCCGTAGGAGTTTCATCCTTCCCACTGAGAACCTTACATGCAGGAATAATCCCTCCCAGCTCCACAGGGCTTGTGCTGATGGAAAACTTTCCTGTAGCAAGGGAGCAAGCCTTGCTAGGCTCTGGCTCAGTTCTTACTGAGGTAAAACATGACCTGGGTCACAGAGCTGCAGCCCAAATTTACTCAAATTATAACTGAAAACAAGCAGCAGAGCCTGGGCCTGTGCATTCTGTTCACCTGAGGCTGGCTCTGCGTCTGGCAATGGGACAGCATCCATTTATCCAGCCTGGAATCCCACCAGGTTTCTAAAAAACCAACCTCATCCCAGGACTATAAAACAACTTCTCAGAGCTACACCTGTCTGTTTTTCCATGCTTTCTGTTTAACAGCCATGCAGTCCATCCAAAGAGGGAAGGAGGCAATTTAAAAGCACAGCTGCTGCCAGCACCTCTGGGGAGAAATCATTGTCAGTACCGTGAGACCTCTGTCACCAACCAGCAAAGTCTCACCTAACACAGACTCCAACGCTTGAAGCAGCAATTCCTGGGGTTTGTGGCTTTTCTTCATTTGAAAACCACTAAATTAAAAGGGAGCATCTCCTCCCATGTGCCAGCTAACACCATGTGTTAAGGCAAAGCAGGTATCAAACAGCAGGGCAAGTGAGCCACTGAGTCAAGTTTGCCCTCACACCCATTTATAATTACATTGTAATAACTTATTACAATTTATAATTCTGAAATCTTTCTTAGAGGAGAGATACTGGAAGAGTTTTCAGCTCAGCACTGTGTGAGAACTACAGGCACACAAGTTCTCTGCCAAAACTCTCAAAACAGGACTGTGTCCAGGGAAAATCATGTCCCAACACCTCTGCTGAACAGCCCCAAACCATTTCCTCACAGGTGATTCAAGGGTGGAATACCTCAATGCAGAATTTGGCAGAAGAAAACCTTCCACAGATATTTTCCTTCCACGGATACTTCCCCTCCTCCTTCTGAGCATATTTAAAATTAAAACCTCTCAAAACAAATGCTCTCAGCAGTGCCATTTACTATACAGATAAATAACAAACAACTCAGTAGGGTACAACTCATGACAGTGCAGAATTTCTTCAAAAGAAGACAAAAGAGGACAGGAGTTGCCAGAGTGAAGTTTTTAAACTATAACTGGACACATTTTTAAATACTGTTAGTGCCTACACTCCCTGAAAACATCCAGGTTGTTGATATTTAATAGTGTTACACATCAAGTACTTCATAAAAAACGAAACCCAATGCACATGTATCTGAAATGGAGCAGAATCCTTGTGTAACATGTACATGCTTATTTCTCTGTAGAAAAAGCCCTTTTCATCAATGGTGGGGGTGCTTTTCCAACATCAAACATCATTTCCAGAGGGGGATTGTTCAGACAGCACCAGTCGGGAATGCGGCCCGTCTGGCTGTAATATTCCTTGGACACGGATCGGCTCCCAAGTATGTCCTGGAGTGCTCCAAAAATGGCTCCTGCGTTATTGGGAATGAAGAAAAAAAACTGCGTTAATTTGATGCACTGAATTGCATTTTCTAATTCTTCCCATCAAGAATCTCAAGTGCTTGGGTTTTTTCAGCTCTGTCCCATAAATTAAAGGAATTTTTCAGTAGCCCAGCTAATCCCAAACTGCCTCCATTTATGTCCCTTGAAAGTAATTAAAAATCAAGGAATCGTCTACTCTACACTGACAGCAAACCTGGCCTGGTTAACCAACTTCTTATGACAAAGTTTCCTTAAAGTTTTTATTTTAAGCACTTCAACTAAATCCCCTTTGTAGGGGGTTGGCTGTTCAAGGCAATTTCCTCTCTCCAAAAAGGTGTCCCACAAGTTCACACAAGCCCTGAGAAAGTCCAGCCCCTGGCAGCTGACCAGAGCTGCCTAGAAATTGTCCTGGTTTGCTAATCCTAAAAATAACAAGTTTGAAAACTGCAAGTTTTCAAAAGTAGTGTTTGTTACAGGCACTTGTGACCAGCACAGGGAGTTGGCAGCTTCTCCATAGCTCCTCCATCAGTGATTAAACCTGATTTTTCCATCTGGAGATTATCTCACAAGTAGGAACCTCTGCTCTGCCTTGTTAGTATGGAGGTAGCTTTGTGCTGCAGCTGAGCTAACACCTCACCTTCCACCTGTTTCCAACTGCTCCTCACCTGTTTAAAGGTCCCACAACCCTCAGTGCCCTCCAAATATCCCTGAGGGAGCTTCACTCCGCACACTAACAATTTGCCAGAGCTCATGCAGCTTGACTTCAACACTTTACCTCATTTTCCCTGCTATTTATTCATCGCAACCCTCACCTGGAAAGTTTGATTTCACCTTCGCCCCTCAGTTGTTCCCATTCTTACCTCCCAGCCAGGCCACACAGTTGGGTTTAGCAGGAGGGGTGTGAATCCTGAAGGTTTTGGTGGCCAGTGCTTCCTTGTACTTGGGTTTCTCCACCAGGTACCTGATCTCTGCCATGAGCCTGTGGAGGAATCCCGGGAGCATCGCGGTGCCCCCGATCACCACCAGGTTCTCTGCCAGCTGCTTCCTGGTGTCTATGGGGCACTAATGCAAACAGGGAGAGAAAAAAATAAAACCCCCAAAAAATCATTTTAAGTGGAATTGCCTGAACTTGAAGTGCATTCAGAGATCTGTTAGACATTCAACCCATTTCCATGCCCTCCAATTGCTGTTTTCCCATATTTAAGTGGAACATAACCAACACAAGCCAGAGGGAAATGCCTGGAGGTGCAGAGGTGAGGGGTCCAGGCACAGATCTCCTTGAACAATTTGTTTTCATACGGAATTCTAATTGAAGTGTTTGTCATGTCAGCCCAAGTCCGTGGCTCTCCAATAAATTACATCTCAGCACGCTTTATTTAAATGGCACTAATAACTACAGGGAGTCAACTTTAATTAACACACATCCATCACCACATAATGAAAATTTCCATTTATAGTGGTTTTCTAATGCATTTTTTTTCCCTAAATATAATAAGAACTGCAGTGTTTGTATATGCCAAGAAAATGTTCTCCAATAAATCCAATATACTGCCTGTAATAAAGATGTCCAAATTAATTTTATTCCAGCTCAGGTAAACCAGCAGCCTGCAGGACTCAAAGTCTTGAGTCATTTATAGCTGTAGGATCTCCAAGGCTGGAAGAATTCCATACACTGTTGAATATAAAGATACCTGAACGAGGGAATCCAAGATCAAAGTGGCAACAGATGTCTCTTCGTTATCCTGTTCAAACAGTATTTCCACCACGGAGTCTCTGTGGAACAGGGAGGAAAGTGAGTGTTAATGAGAAGCAAAACCACACGGTGAGTTGAACTCAGCAACAGCAGAGCTGAGATAACTTCAGACTTCCTGCTGCCAGCACATTGTCACCTCTGTTACACACACTGAGGAGACACCATCATGGAATCTTTAAGATTGGAAAAGGCTCCACCACTTCCCTGGGCAGCCTGTTCCAATGCTCAACCCTTTCAACGAAGAAATTTTCCCTTACCTCCAATCTAAATCTCTCCTGGTGCAAATTGAAGCCATTCCCTCTCATCCTGTCACTTATTACCGGGAGAAGAGACCAACCCTCAGCTGGCTCCACCCTCCTGTCAGGGAATTGTTGACAGTGAAAAGGTCTCCCCTGGAGCCCCCCTTTTCTCCAGGCTAAAATTCCTTATTCATGTCACTAAATCTGCCCCATCATCAGGCATTGACACTCATTTCCTCTCCCCAACTCCTCCAGTCTCTTTGCTCTCACCTTTCTCTCTGAGCTCTGGAGAAGCCACCACCTCCCAGGCTGGACTTGCACTGTGCCCAGCACAAAGCCTTTATTTAAGAGGCACTATAAGCATATGCAAGTGTTTCATTAAAATTCAGTTTTAGGCAATCTAATGTGCTTTCAGAGTTGGGATATATCCTCATAGTGATTGACACTCTGTTATGGCATTTCTCACCTGATGGGGCCAACCACATGGAGAATCTTTTCTCCATCCAAAGGATACTCCACATCTGGGGGCGGCGAAGGGCGCTGGAAATAAAAACACAGAAGGTCAATATTTTAGAGGCCAAAAAGGCTCCAGCCACCTCAGAAAGAGTAGGATGAGCTTCATTCTCCACCCACCTCAGCACTGCCATCAATGTTGAACTTGGCTGCCTGGATCTTCAGCCCACGCTGGAGGTCGCTCACGAAGCAAGTACGGACTGCACAGAGGGAAAGGGCACAGTGAGGCTGGGTGAGATCACCAATAAACACGGTAATTTTTCTCAATTTAGAAAGCAACACACAATTCAGGCCCCTGCTGGTCCAACCCATTATCAAACAAACGCAAAGAAAAGCGGCCTCTGCACTTCAGCAGAGTTCAGGTGGTGTCTGACCGTGAGTTTAAACGAAGCTGACACCAAAACCACACCAGGACAGGCAGGATTTCTTTCTCAGCCAAACCACGTAAGGTTTAATGACAGAGGGATGTTCCTGATGGTGCCTTCAGCCACCACAAGGTGTCAGGGGTTGCATCTTGCTGTCAAACACTCCAGTGCAGGTCTTGCACCACAGCTTCAAATGAGACACTGCTCGTTTCCTAAACAAGCTGCAGTCATGGAGTATTTTTCCTGGTGTAACTCCTCAGCACCCTAAGAATTCCAGAGTTTTTTTTTTCCCTCCAGGCAACACTGACAAAGCACAGTCTCATTTGTATCCCAGCTGTGACTGTTATTATATACTTATTTATTTGTATCTTCCTCATAAACTGCTGTCCCAAAGAAACAACCCTCCAGTACACAGACAACCCTAATTCCATCCCTAGTGTGTTATATCTGCTTCCAAAAGACTGCCTAAAAACTTGAACTGGTCAGAAAACTGTGCTCAAGTCCAGGAATTAGAAAAGCAACTTTCATTTGACAAATTATTTTGCATTTGACCAATGGATTTCTTCCTAATTTTGTTCCAAGATATATATCCTAATTGGTATTTTCTAGGATAACATGTATTTTTATATCTGTAGCACATGAAACATTACATAGTAATTCATCCAAATCCTGCCCAAATGTAGTCCTTGGCTCATCTTGCCTACCTGATTGACACACCAAAATGTCTTTTATACATATTTTTTGCAACTTTAAAGCAAACTGGGTCTTTCTAGTTAATCTACAAATAAACCTACACAACAGTGCAATCCTCTTTCTGTGCTCATCCACCAAATCCGTCTACAAGTTACATCCCAACAACACACAGGCTGAACCGAAAGAGGAATTCAACACACAGTTTTGGTTTTGCTTTCAAAGAGTAAAAACACCACAGGTTCTTCCAGTAGGTAAGAAATACGTCAAACAGAGAGGAGAAATAATTTCCTAAATATCAAATGCTGCACACTTGTTATTATCATACTCTAATGCACAAGGTATTAAACCAGAGTTTCACGAAGAAAGAAAACATAAAAATCTTACCTTTTATATCTTCTACTATGTCTTCTGGGACTGAGCCTGAAATGAAAAAAATAGCTTAGAATGAAAGTTGTTTTGTTGTTTTTTTTTTAAATAGAAAGACAAATTTAACAATGACACTAAGTCTGAATTATATTTAATATATTAAATTTTCACTTTCACAGAATCATAGAATCCCAGAATGGTTTGGGTTGGAAAGGACCTTAAAGATCATCCAGTTCCATCTCCCTGCCGTGGGCAGGGACAACTTCCACTATCCCAGGTTGCTCCAAGCCCCATCCTGCCTGGCCTGGAACACCTCCAAGGATGGGGCAGCTTTTAAAGATTTCTAAGATCTTAAAGATTTCCAAGGAAGAAAGGACATTAAGAACTGAAGTGTTTGTCTTGTCTCAAAATTGACGGAAACATTACTACAGAACTTTTATCTCAGCCCTTATCCAAAACTGCTGCTATCAGTGGCTTATCATAAAAATAATATACTTGTTAAACACAAAGAAAGAATTCATGCATGTGGGTGACACAAGAGGCAGTGAACACTGAACTCATTTTATTCACTGTTAGTATCAATCCAGTTTCCCTGGTGCAAGTTCACAGCACACGTGCCACATCCCAGACCTTACCCATCACAGACGGAAGGCTCTGTCCTTTGGCTAATCCTGTATCCACTGTGCACTGCTCCAGCAACTGATACTCCAGCTCCCTAAAACATTGCACAGAGGTAGTTAAAGACAGCCAAGAACTCAGCCTGGTTCTCTGTACTACCCTTAACAGACAGGATTTACCCCTTTCAGTCACATCCCCCTAAATACAAACTTCACAAGATCTAATTTCCACAGCTTTTACCACATCAATGAAAGCCAAACAGTGGTTACAGCAAGCTGTGATGTAAAACAAGAGTCTCTGCTCATTAATCAAAGATGAACTTTCACACATAAATAATTTGTGACCTGGAATGGATAACTGTGAACTCACTTGTGGATGGCCCTTCCTCCCAGGGGCAGGGAACCCCAGCAGCTCAGGATCGGAATTCCTTCATAGATCTACAGGAAGATCAGGAAATTCGCCTCTTTTTTTCTTATTATGAGTTTTCAGTCTGCTGGAACTAAATGCTTTTCCCCTCGCATTAGCTATTAGAAACACTTTCTAACTGCTTTTCTCCAAAACTAATTCCTGGTTTATAAAGGCTGAAGTCATGAACCCCCTTCCCAAGGTTTGAGGGAGCACAGATTCCCCACGTCAGCTGTGAAGGGATTCCCCAAAGTTGTGACATCCTACAGCCAAAAGCCTATAAAAAAAAGGTCTATAAAAATCCCATCTTCTCACAACAGCCCTACTGCTGAAAATTCAAGGATACAGGCAGCACCAAGCTTTCTGCATATCCACAGTCCAGCACCATGGCAGAATTGATCCCGAGGGTCAGGAGAGACATCAGGTGACTTGGAGCAAACAGAACAGAAGGAACCTACGTGGAAAGCAAAAGGACAGTTGACAGGAGTGGGGAAATAGAAACACTCAAGTCATCTTAAGTCTTCTATCAGGTTTCTTATTGTCATTGAAAAGACATTAACACACAGCTACTTGAAAAGTTGTATAAAGACTTGAAGATGTGAACAAAAATGCTGGAAGACCCACAAAAGTGTGCCTTATGACCACACACTGCTGCACAGAAACTCACAGGAGGCTACTTAAAACATTCTCCACAAAGCAATGTGGAAACTCAGGTTAATATTGCATGAGAATTACTTCCTCCTCCCAGAATTCCACAGGTCAAGTTTCCTAGGTAGCAACAGTTCTTTTAATGGACACCTTGAAGTGTGAATTAAAGGAGAAACATCAGTAAATCCTGCGTTTATGGGCAACATTACTGACATTTAGCTCAGAGATGTAAGTTAGAATATTGAGCCTGTATTGGGTAGAGTCCTTCACAAATCTTCGTTCGCGAAGCCTAGCCATGATGATGATTGATAATATTTGCACCAAATAGAAATAGAAACCAGAGAGAATTAACCTCCCATCAGTATTAACTGGCTTCCTCACAAGTGACAAAGTCTCTCCATCAAAACGTGAATCCAAAATCATAAGTGTGACTCCAAAATCCTAAGTCATTTTTCACAAAATAAGTCATTTTCCACATAATTTTGGATGGGATGTGCTTTACCTGAGACATATTTTACTCCTGTAAGGGAATTAGGAAAAAAACCTCAAATAAATCACTGAAATCTTTCAGCAATTTGAAGTCATCAGAAAATTTTACCAAGAGTAAGAAAGAGTTATGTAGAAATTTAGCACTGGTTGGTAAACTGTGCTGTGGCAGCACAGTGAAGAGGTACTGCAGACAAAGTTTCACTGCTTTTTATAGAAGAACCTTAACCTTTGTTCTGTCTGAACTGAAGAAGTGTGGAATCACCTTCCACAACATCTTCTATTACAACTAAGCCAGAATTAGCTTCAGACTTCTCACAGAACCATAGACTGGTTTGGGTTGGGAGGGACTTTAAGGATGATCCCATGGGCAGGGACACCTTCCACCGGACCAGGCTGCTTCAGAGCCCCATCCAACCTGGCCTTGGACACTTCCAGGGATGGAGCATCCACAGCTTCTTTTCTTCAACAAATTTTCTTTAAAAACACTCATTAGGCAGAGAAGATAATTAATTTCAGGTAAGATCTCATCTAAATGAGCACAGCCAGAGCTCAGGTCACGTGCCAGGCAGACATATTGACTCTGGCACAAATCAGGAGACTTGCTGACAGAGCACTAACAAGTGTTTAAATATAAATCCTGGCTCCAGGCAGCGCTCAGTGGGGATTATTGGATCTGTCTGGGACAATGGGATGGGAGCTGTATTATCCTACAAGCCAGAGAAACCTTCCAGAGCCTTGTTAATTGCTGCTGCTTTGTGGCCTCATGAAGAGGCAGAATGGAACAAAAATGGCCTTTAAAACAACTTCCAAGCTCTCCTTCCTCAGATTTTTCTTTCTTCTTTATGCCTCTCTCATTCTTTCGGCACTAATTTCATTCCCTGGTCCACATCTGGCACTGACTGTAAGTACAATTCCTACTGAGAAGTGCTACACTGAGCAGGTAGAGCAAATTTACACATTACTGGAAAACACGTACCTCAAAGTGCTTGAACAGGACCCTTGTGAGGGTGTCTCTGAAGTGGGAAGGGCACAGGACCGACTCTATGATCACAACACGACGGTCTCGGGGATTCACCAGCAGGTGCCTAAAACAGGGCAAGACATGTAAACCAAAACTGGGAAGCTCAAGCACGTATCACAAGACCTACTTTATATTCATATTCCATTTTCCTCAAAAAAAAATCCTACAACATTTGCATTTAGATAGCATTTCCTACAGAAGATCCCAGAAGTCTTTTCCACAAATTTAAAAACCCCAGTGCTTTCCTAAAAGAAAGTTAGGAAACTTGGTATGGAAAACAAGGTACAGAGCTTACAGTCAGAGCCTGAACATCCACTACACGCTTCTACATCAATATAAAGAAATGCAAAAATAAGTCATTACCGGCTTGTTCAGTGTCATAAAAGACAGAGAATGATGATATGGATGTTCTGATTTCCATGGAAGAGAAAGGAATTGTCCTGATTTCAATTACAAAGCAACAGTCAAGGACAGGAAAAGAAAACAACCCAACCCCCACCAGAAGATCTGAGGCCCAGAAATCAAACACTGGTTTCCCTGCGATGGTTTTTTTACTGTGTAAAAAAATAAGGACTGGAAGCAAAGAGGGAAGACTAAGTCCAACATCATTATTCACTAAGAGTCCTAAAAATACAATAAAAAGATGTATTGTTGAGGTAAAAATATTCCACAGATCAAGATCGCTCCTTCCAAACCACCGGGGAGAGCTCTGCACTGATACAGGATGAGCTCCAGCCCGACCAGAATCAATGCAACTTCCCGGGTAATGACTTCCTCTTATCGAGTCCTTTACAAATGGCAAAATTAAAGGGCAACTTATCAAATAATTTCTATTTCTAGAAAGCAACTGGTGTTGCAGGACATGAACTCGCTGTGATATAACCCAAATCTCCGCAGCACTGAATGTCTCCTGCAAGAGCAGAGCCAGGCAGCTGCTTCTAAAGTCTTGCTTGTGTTTTCTTCTTACCCATCAGAGCTCAGTGACCCTGCTCACAGCTCTCCCGATGCTCAGAAAGGAGCTGCAGGAGCTGCCAGCCAGGGATCTCTCACCTGAAATACAGCATGTGGATAAATTCCTTCAGGTAGGAATACAGCTCCTCGGTGTTAATGTTGTACTGAACCACCCTGACAGGCTGGGAAGGGAAAACATCCACAGTCAGTGGTTATACGTAAATATATACCTGCTATGTGAAGAAATATGATAAATACAGAATATATTATACCTGGACATATCTAATCTGACATTACATACACAGAAAAACTCACTCTTTGCTCTTTGTCCTTAAAGCATCTCAGAAACTCACCCTATAACTAAACCCCAGAGTTTATCAATGATAATTTTTCATTTTTTAATTATTTTTCACTATTACTATTACAGGCAACTTGACATTAGTTTTCCAAACCTCCACCTTCTACCAAAAGAAAGTGTAAAAAGCTTAACTAGGAAAAGCAATTTCTCAAAAAATACCCCAAATTAAATCAGCATTGGCATCACATCACTTGTATCAAGTCACAAGCTTCTCACAGCAGCAGCTAAAATACTGAAAAATACAACAATATTCCAGAATATTTTATTCAGGTAATGAAGAAAAACCACCTTGTGCTGGACAGGAAAAGCACCTGCAAATCCTTTCTACCTCGTAACACACCAAACACTAGAGAGCAGCTGAGCTAAGACATCTCACCTTTGAGACATCAGGTTTCTTTATCTCACTGGGGATGATGCACCTTGGCCCCGTTTCTCCTGCAAAGCCGCACCTGAAAGAAAACACAGAAGACTTCAACATGTGAAGTCACTATTTAACACTCTGGGGCTGGGAACCACCAGAGAGCGATGAATTAGGGCCGTTTCTGGGACTGCAAAGGGGCGTTTCGCACACGGATTTTCTGTCTGGCCATTTACAGATGGATTAAAAGACAGAGAACGGCTTTATATCTTTTTTACTGACTCCCGTAATTTATCCCAGTAAGATAAAAACAACAGCAAACTTTTCAGAAACCCACCTGCTCTTCCCCAAAACACACACGAGAAGAATGGACTGAAGAAAGGAAATTAAAACCAAAAGAAATCCAATTTATTTTAATAAACTCAGCGCCTGACATTTGTTTCACCCCTGCCAAAGCTCAGAAGAAAACTACGGTAGAAAACCATAAAGCTGCTGCACTTGGACCACTTTTAGTGCAGAAGGTCAGTATTTGATTTTCATAGTTGGCCACTGTCAGCGTGTCGGATCATTTCAGAAAAAGAAAAAAGTATTAAAACAACTATAATTCAGAATTTGATTATTTTCTTCAGTCTCCCAGAAAAATTGCTGTGCGCTCCCAGTTTTCCTTGCCTGACAGCTTTTGAATTTTCGGCTGATTTCAGCCTTATCTGGAAAAGGACAGAGACATCGCTCATACGATTAAGCTGCTATTTCTCTGCAAGAATGAAAGCTGAAAACAGGCCCTAAAAAAAACAGAGAAAAAGCTTTCCCACGGGAGCATTTCATTGGGTAAAACCTCACAAGCATCCTAAAATTTGGGAAAAGTCCCTAAATGGCTGCAGGACACGAATCCACAAAAAACCACTCCTGGAACCACTTGTTTCCATCCTGTTAAATCCCCTCGTTCCCAGGTAACAAAGCTGCTGCTGGTCCGCAACTACACTGTCACTTGGGAAAAAAACCCAAGTACAACTAAGTAATAAACCAGTTTTGGACAAGGAACCCTGTCCCTGTGATTCCTGCCGGTTTTGGCAACCAGGGAACTTCCCAGGGCTTCCAGCAGGGAAACATCCACACGGACACAAGCCTCGTAAGAGCAGCTCAGAGCTCAAGGGGAGGATTATTCCTGTAAGATAATCATAACGATTATCAGCTAGCTGACACCCAGAGAGCATTTCCCGACAGTTTTAACCCCGGATACGGTTTAACTTTGCCTAAACAGCCCCTTTATGATTGAGGGCCCCTGGGAGACGAGGGGGGTTCGTAACACAAGGGGGGGTGTGGACACGGGGAGGGCAGAGGCAAAGCTGCGCTTTTGGCCCACGAGACGAATTTACCAAACAAATACCTGAGTGTTTCTGCTTCGACCCCAAGCTACGTCTTTTTTTTTTTTAACCTAAGACACCAGATTAAAAAACAAGTCTGTTATTTTCGGCTTTGCAGCCACACTGGTCGACGTAGAAAGGGAGTGAGGGGGAAAACCCCACATAATTATTCTCAGAATCCCAGACCGGTTTGGGCTGGAAGGGACCTTAAAGATCATCCACTTCCAACCCTCTGCCATGGGCAGGGACACCTCCCACTGTCCCAGGTTGCTCCAAGCCCCGTCCAGCCTGGCCTTGGACACTTCCAGGGATGGGGCAGCCACAGCTTCTCTGGGCAACCTGGGCCAGGGCCTCACCACCCTCACAGCCGAGAATTCCTTCCCAATACTCCATCTCACCGT
>VZRE01000770.1:45595-259652 GCA_013396775.1 Cephalopterus ornatus
AACGAGGGGGAAAAGGGAGAGTGTGTGTGGGGAGGGCCGTCCTGCCGGGGTGGGGGTCCCGGTGGGCTGCCTCGGGAAGTCTTTACGGGATTGGGTGTGTGTTTTCTCCCCGGGGTGGTTTAGGGGTGACCGCTGCTGTCCCTCCGTCCTGCTGCGGGCCTGGGCTGGAGGGATCCCGGGGCGGTTGTTCCCCCCCTGGATCCCTTGCCGTGTAGGGAAAGGATGTACTTCTGGGGCTGCAAGCTCACCTGGAAATGTGACTGAGGAGGACGGGGAGATGGATCTGTGCCCCGCAAGCAGGCGTGCTGGGTGTAATGGAGCCTCGAGCCAGCCCTGATCCCACTCCCTGGATCCCACGCATGTCCTACCCCAGCTAAAAGGGCCTGGCAAGGTGTATTTAATCTGCTTTTAAACCTTCACCTGCAGAGACTCATGATCCTCCAGCTCTCTTGTGAGGTGCTGCTGTCTGTGTTTCGGTGAGGTGCTGAAATTCCGGAGTCGTTCTTGCAGATGGATTCTGAGTCTTGTCCCTCTGCTCCCAGGCAGGCTGGAGAGCGGCGTTTCCATCCTGCTGCTTGAAAACTGCTGCACCCTTTGGCCTCATTCTTAAGCCCCCCTTCCTCCTCCCAGTCTTAATCCCTCAGGAATTCGGTAGACCTTCGACTTCTGTGGTGCCGGGGACCTGGCACGGGTCAGAAGGCGCGGAGAACTATGCAGCTTTTACTTACAAATCCAAGGAGGGATTTCTATAGGTGGTCTGTGTGCTGTTCTGAACAAAGCAAGGGATCGGCTTCGTGGTTGGGGGAATAATGCCTAAAACATGTTATGTCTCTGGCTCCTCCAAGAACTACTGCTGGAATGCCGAGGCTGGAAGTGAAGGTGATGTATTATGTATTAAGGTGCCTCAATAGGACTGGTGGGAAGCTGGTCTTACAGAATGTTAATATCTCATTTGTTTGCTTGTAAGGATCAGTCCTCAAGGATAGGGGAGGATGTACCCCTCTGATGCGTGCTTGCATTGACATAATTTTTCTCACCCGACTTTGTGTTGGCGTCGAGTTGTGTCACTGTTGGGATTTCACTGAGCTCTTGGAGGTGCCTTATCTGGTGGAGTCTTGTTTATCTAAAGTATGTGCTGTAAGAGCATCAGCTCTCCCAATTCACTCGGTTGAACTGGGCAAGGACACAATGCAGGATGAAGTGAAGGCATTTTTCTGGGCGAAAGTAGGAGTTGGAGCTCTGCAGTGTATTATCTGTTGGCTTTTGTATTCAGCACAAGTAATGAGGCTTGGATTGCATACATTAGCACTGTGTAACGTAGCACTGATGGCTGGCAGTTGCTGGAGTTGTATGTTTTGGCTAAATCTTCACATGAAAAGATTTGTGGCCGGTTTTTTTTTTTTTGTCCAGTTCCCTTATCGATTGTCAGGTAAATTGTGGAGCTGAGCACACCCAGGCAGAGCTGGCATCAAGCTCGTGCTTGGAGGTGTGAGAAGCTCTGTTCCAAGGCAAGGCAATGAGTTGTCTGGGGCTGACCTGTTCATCTCCTGCGCTCTCTGCTTTATGATGCATGCAGCCACTTCACCTTCCCAGTGTAAGTGTCTTCTCAGTGTCGGAGAGGGATTGCTGGAATAGGGTTATAATTCAGTGAGTTAAAAACTTGATGCCTTTTTTTTTTCTTCTGTTTCAGTAATTCAGGGTAAAAACAGCCAAAACTTGCCAAAGGCAAAAAATAATCAGCAAATGGCTTCAGGGAAGGGGCGGGGGGGAGTTAGTTAAGTAAACTTGACAGGGTGAAAGTCTAAAAAGCCCTTTGAGGGAATAGCTGCGCACAACTGGGACGGAGGGGGGGAGTTTAATCCTTTGCAGCATGTGCCCACAAACCACTGGTCCATGCAAGGAGCAGCTATTGAAGGGGAGACATCTGCTCTGCTCTGTGCTGGTCCCCTGCAAACCCGCACTGTCGGAGTGACCACAACAGGCTGGGGTTCCTTCTGAGCTGGCTTTTGTGTGGCGCCCCAAGAGCTGACCTCAGACAGGTCTCTGGAATTCACAGAGGGGCTAATGATTTAATAGCTATTGCAAGTGCTAATTGTGTGGAGCAGGGAAGCAGCCTGGTTCAGAAAGATCCAACTGAGTGTGCAGGACTGCTTCAGCTGGTGACCAATTTATATTTATTGTCCCTCAGCTTCCTGACTTGCCCACAGTAGTAAATAGTTCTTATTTTGTTTCTCATGGAGTTTTGGCCCCTGTTTCCAGCCTGGCAGTCCTTTGTGTTTCTTTCCAGCCTACCAGGTGTTAAAAGAAAACTTATTATTTTGCCTGCTAAAGATAAAGCTCCCTGGCTGTGTCTGCAGTCGTGCTGCCTTTGAGGCTGGGGGAACTGCATCTCCTGGGATTTGTTGTTATTAAGTGCAGGGGAAGTAGCTGGCACTGCCTCTTGCCCTCTGTGTGCGCTTCCTATTGGAAGCAAGGATTAGTTTTCCGCGGAGAGCTTGGCGGCTGCCCTTCAGGGCTTCTGCTCGTGGGATGCCAGGTGAAATCTGGGGGCAAGGGGTATCCTGCAGCATGAAATATTGAGTTACCAGCTCCAGGCTGGTAACAAAGAGGTTTAAGCTTAGTACAGAGGGGGTGCTCGGTCAGGGCAGTGTGCTCCAGCCTGCTTTTAGAGCTCGGCTAAGGCTGGAGAGCAGGCTGACTATAAAAGTAGCCAGATGGGAGGATAAATGTATTCCTCAATGCAGCTTGAGTAACAAAGTGCTCCGCAGCCAGATACCTGCTGGAGCGTGCACTGAGTGGAAGTGCTGCAGCAAGGTGTCAAACTCTGCTTAAGGAGATAGCCAGGTCACCGCTGTTCATACACTGCCTAATCCAGCCTCTTCTTAAAGCTAAGTAGATCTTAAGCTCTGACTAATCTTCTTTGAAGTGTGAACTTGTGCCATTATCCTGCAGCAAGTACCGTGCCACTATCTCCTGCTTTCACTGAATGTAAAGGTTTAGGTTAGCTTAGATCTACTTGTTGTGGATTTCCTGAGCAAATAACTCTCTGGTATTATTTTTTTGCCCCATAGAAATGTAGGATTATGGCCAAAAATCCTTTTCAGACTAGGAGAAACAATATGAGGCTGCCCAAAGAACTCCAGGAATTATTGTATCAGGCTGGTACTGATTGCCCACATATCTACTAGCCAGAAGGAGGAAAGGCTCTTAACAAGGTTCTCTGCATTTTAATTAATGGATCTCTAAAAGCCAGTGGTTTAGGGAGCAGCTTTCCGTCTTATCCACTGACACTCCTGATTCTAGTAAAGATGGAGTGAGCTTGTTGAGAAGACATTAACGTTTTAGTTCTTCTGCTAACCACCTCCTGAATGTCTTGGGCTGTTGGAAAACCTAGAGCTGCAAACCTACTAATTATCTATACAGATGTGTATATGCATAATGTGTCTGATTGCAAGAGAAATGCTGTGGCTGTTTTTCAAGTGCAGCTGGAGTTCCGTTTAGGTTTAACCACTGCTGAAAGCGTATGTGCAGCCTAAAGACTCCTGACTTCTTGAGAAACCGTATTTAGAGCCAAACTCTTTTTGAAATAAAAAAACCCCACCCCAACTTCTTGATGTTTCAGTATGTCTGATCTTAACAGGCATTTGCTAAAGAGGTGTGAGGCGAACATGATTTATATTCAGCAGCGTGGCAAGGCAGATGTCTGTGGTTGGGCCCTAACAGTTTAACTTGCATGATATAGCCTCAGTGCTTTTTAATTACAAAATCTATAAAGAATTAGTGTGAAAGAAGAGCTAAATATTGTCAGTTTTCAACTATTTTTGGCAGGAAGGATAGAGGAGATAGATGGGTGGCCACCCATCTTTCAGAGGAAGAAGATGCTAAACATAAAGTGGAAGGTATCTATGCTGGTAAACAGCTTTTAGTGGCTTCTGCTTGTCCCTTACCACCTGGTGCATGTGTGTGGCCTGTGATGGTGAATTGGTCCAGCAGCTCAAAGTGCTGGGCCAGGGCTGCAGGGAGAGTGGAAAAAGTGACTCAGTGTGCCCTGGGGGCTCAGCCAGATGCTGGAGCCTGCAGTGGTTCACTCTGAGCTGTGTTGCTGCACTCTGTGTGTGCAAATGCGAATGATGCTTCTCTACGAGCTGTTTGGAGCGGGAAATGAGGGGTATGGCAAGCTGGGGGACTCATCCTGGAGCCCCTGAGCAGGACTGCACAGGGTAATCTTTGCTCTTCTTTGGAAGACTGAGAGGTGACTGACAACCCCAACAACTTTCCTGAATAATTGTTATTCCTGCAGTTTACTTGTGAGTCATAGAATCATATTGGTCCATGGGCAGGGACACCTTCCACTAGCCCAGCTTCTCTGGGCAACCTGTGCCAGGACCTCACCACCCTCCCCTCACAGGCAAGAACTTATTTCTAATGTCTAATCTAAACCTGCCCTCCTTCAGCTTAAGTCCAAAGCCCTTCTCCAGCTCTTCTGGAGCCCTTTTAGGCACTGGAAGGTGCTCTAAGGTTTCCCCAGAGCCTTCTCTTCTACAGTCTGGACAGCCCCAACTTTCTCAGCCTGTCTTCGTGGGAGAGGTGCTCCAGCCCTGTGATAACTTAGTGGCACTTCTCTGGATTCATTCTAACAGGGCAGTGTTTCTCATGCTGGGGCCCCCAGATTTGGATGCAGGACTGAAAGAACATACTAGAGAAAGCAAGGGAAGCTGTTGATGGTTGGAGGCTTCCTGCAGTAGGGCTTAACTCTACCATTGACAGGCTGCCTCTGGGAGCTGGAAGGAGGCAGAGGGAGGGACCACAGCAGATCTGCTGTGTGATGGAGGGCTGTGTGCCTGGGACTGGTGTGACCAGCTGTCCTGCATGGGATGAGTGGGACCGTGGCTGGGGTGATCTCTGCTGTGGGGTGGTGGTGCAGCAAGCCCAGGACCGAGGGGCACCTGCCTGGGGGAGGTGTCTGGGAGCAGGCCCAGTCTGTCCTGCTGCTGGAGCTGTGTGAGTGGAGGCAGCAGAGCCTGCCAAGAGCAGGCTGTCAGCCGGCTGGATCACTGCTGGGATCCTGGTTCAGTGCTCTCCTGGAAACTCTTGACTTGCACAGTGATTATAGACATGAAACTTTCTGGAAGTGCCTCCATGGTGCAGTGCAGCGCAGGCACTGTGCTAATGCAGCAGTGATGCTCTTCTGAGCTGTAGTTTCATCTGTGGGGCCAAGGGCCTCAGACAGGACCTGGCACTGGTGCAGCCCTAAAGCCTCTTGTTGTGGCTCCAGTCCTGAGTTGTGCTTTACAGACCCATCCTGTTCTCTGTGCAAGTTCCTTGGTTTCCTCCCATGTTGATGCACAGAACAGGACTGACCATAACAACCCTGGGACTTCATGGCCTGACAAGCATTCTTTTTGATCTTGAAAAGGGACACACAGGTTGATCCTCACCATTGCTTACGAGTCTGATGCCTGCTGGGTAGAGCACAGCACTGTACTGTCCTCCAAGTCAAGGTTTGGTTTTGCCTGTCATCTTCAGATAGGGTAGACTAGAAGCCGTAAAACAGATGGAGGAATTAATTGCTTGGGATGTGTAGGAGGTGTCTGCTCACAACTGGCCAAAAGCTTGACACCTGACACCCAGTTTGATAAGGCCCTGCGTCGGTGGGTGGTTATGTGAGTGTGGGTAATCTTGGTTCCTTTTTGCCTTTCCAGGCCTTGCACTCTGGATTTGTCAGCCTTGCAGGCTTCTGGACACACCTCTTCTCGGCCATGGGGAGATCAGTAGGATTTAACATCTGTGCGGTCACCTGCAGCATCCTGCTCTTGTCCTCCAGCCTGCCATGCCTTGCATCTCAGCCCCTAGAGGAGGGGGACATGACAAAGGTTCAGCACGGCCCCTGGGCAGGGAACGGGCTGGAAGATGAGAGGACAGGCATGGTGGACTTGAAAAATACCTTGGGCCCTTCTGAGCAGACAGTTGCTGAAGAGCCATGTGGAGTGTCAGCAGAGCCGTCTGGGACACCCCTGAACGAAGCTTTCACTGCAGAGGAAGTGCTCCCTGTGAGCCTCAGCCATGTCAGCCCCAGCACCCAGGGCCTGGGTGACCACACCTCTGCTGGGGCAGTGGCTGCTGTGAGTGGGGAGGAGCTTGGTCCCACGAGGTCAGAGCTGGATGAGGATGATGCCCTCAAGGCCATGCTGACCACGGCTGTGACCACACTGAGCCCCCCTGGCCAGGAGGAGTCTGTCGGTGGCCCCATCAGCGAGGTCACCACAGAGGGTGGTGTGGCAGTAGAGCACAGCTCTGCCAGCCCCTCAGTAAATCCCCCCCTTCCTGGGACAGCTGTGGAGGAGCAGGAGGAGGCAGAGAGCAGCTCACAGCCCTCAGCTGTGCCCCAGCCCACACTGACCCCCAGCTCTCCCAGCTGGGAAACAGCCAGTGACCACCCTGTTATCCCAACTCTCCAGGCTCCTGGTGTGACCCCCGAGGTGGGAATGCTGAGAGCCCGCACAGGGAGCCCTCTGAAATCCCTGGCTCCACCAGTGTCTGTGGCTGCCAAACGTCCCCTTGTGGTGACTGAGGCCTCCCTTCCCCCAGAAGCAGGGACCGGGGTCACACAAGAAGAGCTGCCCACCACAGCTGGCACTGTCACCATCCACCCTATGGACACTGTGCCACCTGACTGGGATGACACAAAGCTGGGGGACATCAGTCAAGGGGGAAGCATGTCTCATGAGGAGGTGACAGAGGACCTGAGGACGACAAAACCATCCCAGACCCCACAGGGAGGTGTGGGAGAGGAAGAGGATGCAACAAGAGCACTGACATCTCCAGTGTCTCCTCCACCAGAGCCTGAGCTTGCCAAGGAGACCAACTGCACAGTGCCAGTGGAAGGGGAGGAACTGCCAGCAACTTCCACAGGCAGCAGTGGCACTTCCCACGCTGGGAATGTGACGGATGGAGACATGGCTGATCTGGACTCGCTGGAAAACACAAGTGCAGTCACAGCAGAGGAGGAGAAAAGCAGCCTGCTATCACAGTCAGAGGCTGCTGTGGGGACAGAGACACAGTCTGAGCTCTACCCTACTCTGGAAAGTTCATGGGAAGGTAAAACTTGCCTGTTACAGACACTTGCCTCTAAGTGTAGGTTTAGGAGGGGTGCTCCTGGGAATCTGTGCTTCCTTTCAGGGAATTAGAGTGGGAAAAGGTGTGATCTTGATACCTGCAATAGAGAGAGGAAGTATCTTTCCCCCTAGGAAAGGCTATGGGGCTTTTTGTAGGGGTAAGAGCCTAAATGGGTAGTTCCCATCCATAATATGCTGCAGAACCTTGGCTGTTTCTGTACATGATTCCCTGTGCACAGGTTGGCTCAGGCTTTGGGTGTCCCCTGTCCTGGCTGTGAGCGAAGCAGCTGAGTTTAGCTGCTCCTTCTGTTCCTCAAGCTGGCAGGGTGGTTTTAGGAAAAAATAGGAAAGCTGAGGCTGGAAAGGCTGTGGCAGCCGAGCCTGGGGCCGAGGGACATGGGTACTTGGGTATGGACTGCAGAGCTGGAATCTCATCAGTGGAGACTTGCTAATTGAAAAACTTCCTTTGTTAATGTTCTTCGGTTTTGGTGCCTGAGTGGGGACAGCTGTATTCTGGTTTGTAGGCATCTTGCCTTGACCAGAGGTAGGTAAATTGTCACTGAATAACCCTCTGCTTGTGCCCCTTCTGTGGGTAGGGAGGGACCCCAGCCTCTGACCCACAGGTAAAACACTTTATTTTGAGGGAGAAAACACTCCCCCAAGAATCCCTTTGATAGGAACCAAAGTACCCTTGCACTACCCCACACTGAAGCTCTGTAAATATAATTCCTAGGGGGTTAAATTAATTAGCATCTGGGATCACTTGGGTCTCACTTGCAGTCAGTGCAGAAGATGCAGAGGTAATGGATGGCTGTAAATGCTTCCTAAATCCAGGAATAACTGAGTTGTACCAGTAGCCTCAGAGTACCTGACATCTTAAATGACTTTTGCAAGAACACTCGGTCCAAAAGGCCTGTCCAGAGAGCTGCTGTCCTATATAACAGAAGCTCCTGGTGTTGCCTCCCCCCGCTGGAGTGAAGCTGTGGCCAGGCTCTGGCTGCCCAGTGCTTGTGCCAACTCTGTCACCAGGCAGGATTCTTCCTCCTGGACAGCCTTCTGCAGGCTGGTGGTGCCACCCTGTCCTGCATGGACCTGCGGAGGTGGCACCTTCGGCCTGGTGACAGTGCTTCTGCTCAATACCTAAAATATAAAGGAAAAGGTTTAAAATACAGGGAAATGCTAAAAAAAGTCTGAGGTGTCGGGCAGTTATGTGTTTCTAGGCTGGTGAGAGAACGTGAGCTGGGGCTTAGGACTTCTTAATTGCTGGGCATCTTTAATCTTCCCTCCCAGGCTACAGAGGCAAAAGGACTGTTTTCCTTCACTGCATCCAAGAGACCTAGTTTTTGCTGTAAAAGAAGAAAGGCTAATTGCGGTCTGGTGCTGAAACCTGACTGATTAATTTCTAGATTAATTTGTAAGCACTTCACTTGTCAGCAGGTTCCGTCTCTGCTGCTTCCCAGATGATGGGAAAACAACACTGTCTGTCAATAAGACTTGGTGCAACAAAAATAAACCCTTTTGCAAAGCTTAAGTCTCAGAGCTGTGAGGGCTGGTCACTCAAAGCTGGACCTGCTTCTGGCACTGTGGCCCTGGAATTGTTAATGCACGGAGTTATATTCCTTCAGATGTGTCCTCTGTTGCCGTCAAGTGTCCTGTGAGTTGGTCCTGACACACGTTCTTGCTGTAGGTGTTGCTCAGGAGGTGACAACGGTGGCCCAGGAGGCTGATGCTGGTCTGTCAGTTGTGACAGTGGTGCCTGGTGCTACCCAGGGAACAGGGGCTGCCAGCTTTCCTCAGGAGAACAGTGGGGAGGACACCCAGATGCTGACAGCTCCCAGTGCCACCAAGGTGCTGGTGGCAACTGGTGCTTCCTCCACGGTGAACACTCTGGATGTTGAAGGTAAGATTCAACTTCAAGGACTAATTTCCACATGAGGTGGGATGGGACATCTGAAATATCAGTATCAGCATCTTTATTCTAGGTGAATTTTTTTTTGCTCTAGCCTTCTGCAGGCTTCCTCTAGCCCTGGGCTGCCCCTGCTTTCTGCCTGCGCTGTGAGATCCACCACTTTGATATTTGCCAGCATGGGGGGTTTTTGCCCCAAATAAGTGGAGTAGAGATTAAAAAAATTGCCCCAAACCACACAAAACCCCCCTGTCTGTTCTTGCTAGCAAGCTGCCTTTTAGCTTTAGACACTAAAGCCATTTTTTATTTATGGAGGGAGAGCTCTTACTCCTGGAGCCTGAGGCAGACGCAGACTGCTGGTGCTCAGTCCAAAGGAGGAAAATGTTTCATCGGGGTAACACAGGAGCAGTGGTGGTGGGGGGTGAAAGACACCTTCTTGCAGGAGTCTGGCAAGCCCTTGGGTGTGGAAGCCTGCACTGATATTCCCTTCTGCTGAAGAGTGGTGAGTTCTTGTCAGGCTGTAGCTCATGCAGGAATGCTTCGAGCAGTCGTGTTCATCAGGCTGCTGCCTGCTGGCTCCGTGTTGCCTTGGCAGGTACATGGAGGAGCCTGTCTTCCTGACAGGAGTGTCACAAGGGATCCCTTAGCACAAGGCTGGCTTCTGAGCTGGAGTGTGTTTCTGCAGTGGGACCAGTGTAACGAAACTGCTGCTGGGCAGCTCTTATATTGTAGGGCCTCAAAAGAAAAAACCTTTCTGCATTGTATTTCTTAATTTCAGGTCCCTTCGCAGGAGGGAGAAGGTTCTTCTGGCAGTTTCCACTAATTAATTTGCTTCTGGGATTTAATTATAAATTCAGCTGACTTTTATCTTTGCAATAAACAGTTAGATCTGTCGCTTGGTTGAGATATCAACCGGTGTCCTCAAACCAACAGAATTAAAACTTTGAGGGTTCCCTCCCTCATTAAGGGGAACCTCCTGTGCTGACTGTCCTTGAGGAGAAAGTTTCATTACAGCAGAGTCACATCTTGAAGGGAGCAAAAACTTAATAACTTCCAGTCAGAGTTAAGTTTTCATGAAGGAGTTTGTTCTTAAGTGGTGGGGGTTTAAATACTGTTATGCTGAATTGTTGCTGTTTCCTGTCCTCTGTAGATCTCACGGATGGGATCCTGCTCACCAAGGAGAAGGCTGTCCCAGCTCCTGGTGGGATGCCTTCTACCCCCTCTGGACAGACAGAGGAACCATCCAGCAGAACTGTGGTCCTGGTGACTCCGGCATCCATGGCCTCTTCTGCCCGGAGAACAGCCCTTCCCTCTGTGAGGAGGATCAGCACGGCTGTGACCTACGGGCTGGACCGCCTGGAGTCAGAAGGTACCCCTGAGCAAAAGGGTCAGGCAGCTGCCTGTGGAGGGGCTCCCCTGCCCTGACACTGAGCCCCCAATTTGTCTGCTTAGCACACTGCCACGTGTGTATCTAATTGTTCCCAATAAAGTTGTTGAACAACCTGTCCTCTCCCGGGAGGCACAGGAAGCAAGCAACGAACAGTGTCATGGAGGATGCCTGGAATTCCAGTGGCTGTGGTGGGAGGGATGGGGTTTTCCCTTGGATAGGGAGCAGCAGTGCTGTTGCAGTAGAATCTGGCTCTGCACACCTGTAATGCTGGTGTGTACATCCACTGCAGAGCCTCTGGACCAGGTAACACCCACCCAGAGATGCTGAGGTGAACTAGGCGCTGCTCTGGAGCTGCTCTGCAGCTCTGATCATCCCCCAGTTCAGCTCATCCACAATCTTCCTGCAGAGAATTGTCTCTTGCTCTTTCTCCGACTTGAACTCTTCTCTGCTTGCTCATCCATCCAGTTTTGTACTCCCGTGTCTGGACTGATACCACCTGGCAGGAATTAATCTTTCTGCCTGTGTCTGCTCCCCTTCCTTTATCTTGACCTTCTCTTGCCTTCGTATTTTACTGCAAAGGTTGGCAGCCCTCCAGGGGTGGCACTGCCAGATGGTATTTCTCCTCTGAGTAGAGGTAGGGTGCCGTAGACAACAGCTCATCAGCATCTTTCCTCTGCAGGAAGCAATAACTCTCACTCCTGTTAAGTTTGGAGGGCAGCAGAAGCTGGGAGTCTTCCCCACTGCCTGTGCAAGGCGTTTGCTGCCTGCTTTGAAGCCTGCCCTGAGGTTTCTGTGACTCCAACTGCAGCACTTTTCCCTTGCCAGGATGAATCTTGCATGTATCTGGCAAGGCAGGGATGTGGTGCTGATGGGAGAGCAGCAGCAGGGGAAGGAAGGGGGTTGTGTGTGTGTGTGTGTAGGGAAAACCTGATCTTTCAGGCTCTGCTTAGCAAGGGTAGTATGAATCAGGAGGCTAAAATGTTTTATAGCCCTCTGGGACCTCCTTTAGAAGCCTGGGTTTCTGCAGGGGAAGATAAGAGGGATTTCTATTTCAACTGAGCATTGGACTCTCTATTTAATGAGACTTTCTGCACAGGCATTTAAAAAAAAAATCTGTTCCAATATAGGACTGATGCAACTTCCTTGGATTCCTTCTGAGCTCTACTTTCTCTCCTCTGGGTTCCTCTAAAGGCAACTGTGGGCTGTAGCTGGAACCAGCTTTCCTAGATGATGATTCAGTTGAAAGGCTGTGGGTTTCTTGGCTCTGGGGTCTGGCTTTGCAGGGGCCTGTCAGCCAAGGGACATGGTGCTCTCTGTGCTGTGGGGATTTGGCAGCTGGTACAGCTCTTGTAGTCTAAATCTCTTCTGCTCAACCCTAGACCTTGGTGCAGTGAGCCACAATTTTCCCTGGTGCTGGGGATCACCAATGTACATCCTGTGAAATGGAACAATGACCACTTGGGGAAAAGCTTTTCTGCCTGGGGATCCTGCTGCCCCCATTAAGCAGGAAGAGGAAGATTTTTTTTTTTTTGAGCTGCAACTCTGCCTTCTAACACCTCTTTGTATAATGGTAATGAGGGGGGTACCACATTCTCATGGTGGAGTGGCGTTTGGAAGCGTGGTTCCCGAAACTACAGTGTTCCTAGTGTTTGCCCTCAGAATATCCACATGCTGCCAGATTCAAGATGTTTGGGAGTGCATTCCTGTAAAGCTGCACTGAGCTCCAGCCCAGGGTGCTCAGGCTTTTCGGGGGATGCTGTTCCCAGCCATGTGCTTGGGTCCCTAATGAGGGATCTCAGGCCCTCCTGGGAGAGGCTGTGCCTTGCTCACTGTTGGAAGAAGTGCAAGGAGCTGAGTGAGCTCTGCTGCCTTCAGTGGGGTCTTGCTGACTTGCCTCACTGAGGGCCTGGCTCATCATTAAATGTAAACCCCTGCTGCTCTGTTTCTTGGGGACCATCTGTGCTAAACTGCCTGTGGTTTAATTGCATCACTATATTCACCTGCCTGGCTTGGATGCATAACTGTTTTAAAAATCAAATTGCACAGGCAGGTTGAGATGCTTTGAAAATGTGTCTAGATGAGCTTATTGTCCTCTCCAGTGGGCTCTAGAGAGATGAGCTGGTTAACAAACATCCTCCTGCCTTGACTCTGTGGTGAGACAGGTTCTACTTGCCCTTCCTAGTCCGAGAAATCCTATAAAGGGATTACAGGATATGGGGACAGAACACAGCAGAGGATAAGGCTTTACTTGTCTGGCAGAATTGATTATGTATTTTGTTTCTGTGCCTGGGATTTGTATGTCTCTCTAACCAGTTGAGCACTGCAGCTTTCTCTGTAGGGCTTCTTGGGTCCAGAGAGCTGCTGGTTCCACTTACCTACTCAGGACCAGCGTGTAAACTTCCCAACATGCTTTGGAAAGAGGCCACATCCCTCTTGGACTTGATTCCTCTGCTGTAGGTGTTGGCAGAGGTGGCTGCACACACTCAGCATGGCAGCACTGGGCAAGTATATCTCTCTGAAGTGGCAGGGCACCTGCCATGTTCCCTCTTCTGCAAGATGCTTGCAGTTTTTAGTTGAAACCTTATGGAACAGAGCACAACATAATCTGGCTCCTTTCAGCTGGTGCTCAAGTAGCTCCTGTCACTGTTCCCACATGGGATGTGACCCAGGGATGAGCTGGGGCTCAGCAGGTTGGTTAACACGTTCTCTGTGACAGCCTTGAGGGCCTTGTTATCGTTGAGTGCTGATCTCAAACCAGCAGTTAACCTAAACTAGGCAGCTGCCAGGGGTGATGGATCAGCCACCCACCGCAGCTGGGATCACAGCACCACTGTGGGGCCTGTAGCTGAGGGTGGGTCTGTAAGTCTGCACTGGCAGATAAGGTTTGGTGCTCTTGTGAGCCACCACCCTGCCTGACAGCAGAGAATCCTGAAATCACAGAATGGCTTGGGTTGGAAGGGACCTTGAAAACCACCTTGTTCCAACCCCCCTGCCATGGGCAGGGATAACTTTCCTCTAGACACTTCCAGGGATGGCTCATCTTTAGGCTGCTGCTGCTGGTGGGGGTGAGCTGCTTGCACAGTTCAGGTGTCAGGTGGGCTGCTGGGTGTGGAGGGTGCTTAGAGCTTTGATAAAAGCAAGAGATGGTGTCAGGAACAGTCAGTAACTGAATCTGGGAAGCTTAAATTCAGTTACTCTAGAAGAGGAGATTTAACCATGTAGCTCTTGAATGCAGAGTGTTTCCAGTTAATCAGGCTGGCTCTCAACAGGCAGCTGGCAGAGTTTGGAGTTTCATGTGCATTTACAGCCCACTGTGAACTATTTTGTGTAGCATGGAACAGTTTAGGCTGGAAAATGCCCCTGAGATCATGGAGCCTGACCTCTGACCCAACATCACCATGTCAACTAGACCATAGCACAAATGCCACCTCCAGTTGTTTCTTGAGCATCTCCAGGGACAGTCACTCCAGCAGCTCCTTGGGCAACCTGTTCCAGTGCTTGACCACCCTTTCAGTGAAGAAGTTCTTCCTGATGTCCAGCCTAACCTTGATCTTTAAGATAGAGGGTTTGAAAGGGCAGTGTCAGATGTCTGCCTGGCTGGCCGGTGTGTCCCCACCTGATGCAGCATTTGGTTGTGGACAAGCCCCTCAGTGATGCTGGGACGTGTCTGGCACTGCCCTGGGGATCAGAAATCCCGTGTCCTGCAGTTATGAGGCACCTCCTCTCTGACCCTGGGCTGTGTTGGCTTCATCTGCTGTGCTAAAGGCTGTTCCAGAGCAGTGCCAGGGTGAAGCTTTAGACTTTGTGACCCTTAATATTTTCATGAGATTTTAAAAATGTCCACTTGTCTTTGGGTTTTAACAATTCCCATCACTCTTTGCTGATCTGTGTACTCAAATTTACCCTTCCAAGGAAGCTGTAGCTTAGCCAGTTCTGGTAAAAAGAGTTCTCCTAGTCCTTTTCTCCGGTCTCTGCCTCTTTCCCCTGTTTCCCCTGCACCTTATTCTCCTCACACCCAGTCATCTGAGCTGTGTTGTACTTCAGAAGTGAAGACAGTGGTTGCCATTTTTCAGAAACTATTTCAGAGCTTGTAGCCATTTACATAAATTTATGGAAGATCCTTTAAATCCCCCTTACATATTTCTTCGGAGCTGTGTTACAGTACAAGGAACTTTTTTTTTTGAGAGGAAGAGTGTTCTTGCTGCAAGTAAAGGCTCTGAAGGGGACTGTTATTTGGACCCTGACTGTATGGATTAAGATCTGCCTCATTAAATCTCTGCAACCCTGTTAAAAATTTAAATTAGGATGCAGAGGTGTAAATAAAACAGGCACTTAACCCAGCATGGTTAACTAGCCTGATATTATAATTTCTCACCAGCTCTTTGGATATCAGCTAAATTGGCAGGGAATGGAAGATTTAAAACAAAGCACATGCAGCATGCATTATTAAATGTTTTTGGTACACACTTTTGTCTTACCTCTTGTTTATTGCTTTCACTGAAATAGGAACTGCTCTCTCTCTGGTGCAGGTTGACCTCTATCTTCCTCACAGTAGGTGGTGGTTCATACCTCATTCTCCTTTGTAGCAGAAAATGGTAAAAAATAAAAAAGTGTGACAATTTTGCATCAAACCTAAGCTTTTTCTTTGTTTCTTTCTTCTCCTGCGAGTGTTTGACCAAAGATGACATCTCTGCTGCTAAATGTGGTGGTGACTTGTTTTGTTTTCTGAAATCCCTCTGAGAGTTGAGGGAGGGAGGGGTGTGGAGGGTGATCAGGCCCTTAAGGAGCTGGGAGCTTGGGGGTGAGCAGCTAAGAGGGTGTTGGGCTAATTAAAGGCTCAGAGGGAAGAAGAGGAGGGAGGCAGCTCTAGCTGTGTGCAGCTGCTGTGCTAGGCTCAGCCTTGGCCCTGGGCTGAACACGGTCACCCTGCTCTGCCTCGGAGGCCCTGGCACCTCTAATGAGTCACTCAGGGACAAATGATGCTCCTGAGGGCTTCATCTCTCCAACACCCTTCCTGCTCTGCTTTATGGTCTTCAGCAGCACATGGGTCTGTCCAACTGGCTCCCTCTTGTTTTATGGGAGGGGAAGGAATCTCCTCTGAATAGAATAATAGAAGAGTTTGGGTTGGAAAGCACCTTAAAGACTATCTTGTTCCAGCCCCCCTGCCCTGGGCAGGGACACCTTCCACTCTCCCAAGTTGCTCAGAGTCCCATCCAACCTGGCCTGGAACACTCCCAGGGATGGGGCAGCCACAGCTTCTCTGGGCAACCTGGGCCAGGGCCTCACCACCCTCATAGGCAAGAATTTCTTCCTAATATCTAATCTAATCCTGCCCTCCATTACCCCTTGTCCTGTCCCTCAGGCCCTTGTCCAAAATCCCTGTCCAGCTCTTTTGTAGCCACTTTAGGCACTGGAAGGGACTCAAATCTTTCTGGAGCCTTCCCTTCTCTAATGTGGGCATCCCCTGCTCTCTCAGCCTGTTCTCTGTGCTATTCCAGCACTGTTCTGTCCCAAGCAGGTTAGATGACTTTTCTTAGCCTGACATACCTTGATTCCTGTTCTGTCCAGGCTACGCTTGAATTTTTAACTGTATCTGACTTCTCATTTGTCCAAAAAATTAGAGTTCACTTAGCTATCTCTTTAACGTTGTAGCTTTCCCACGCTTGCCTTCGAGCTCGAACAAAAACAACAGAAATCCCCCACGATTGCTATTGAAAGGTGACTGGGCTGTGTGGGTGAAAGTTTTTAACGAGTTTCTGGTTGTTTTAATCTGAGGATTAAGCAGTTCAACCTCGTGGCCCTAGGAAGGTGGATTCAGATAAGCAGGGATGTGACAGTGAGTCTCTGCAAGGAGTGTTTTCTTCTGGAGTTGTTCGTGACTCGAGCCCCTTGGAGCCTGGGGAATAGTGTTGCTCATGGGGCTTCTCTGGGAAGCTTTGGGACCAGGGATGCTGCAGGAGGGTGATCAAGGACTTGGAAAGAAGCAAGAACTCAGACTAGAAGTGAGCTGAGTGGATTCACATCATCTTCCCTTTGGCTTCTGGTAGGACTTGAACCGAAACCTTGGTATTCCACAGACTGTTGCCCCTAACAAGAGATCCGTCCCCAAATCTGCATCATCTGTGATGATCCATGCTGGGCTTTTCTAGAATATGAAGCTTAAATCAAATGTTTTCTTGACCCTTGGGCTGTTGGTTGTTTCCAGGCAGTGTGGTTGAGTTGGATGCTTCTGGAGAGACACAGTCAATTCCAGTTGAGAGTCACAGCCTTTTCCAATGAAAATGGAATTAATATCTCTGCTGGGGCTTCTCTTTTTTTGTGATTGGAAAAAAAGTGTCATGCCCACAGTCCTTTTCCATGGGAAAGCATTTTGTTGACAGAAGTAAGCTCTGTATCTGGCTTCATCCGTCTTGTTCTGCCCTGTCCACTTACAGGTCGTGGTCATTAAATCTGGACTGATTTGACTGCTCTCACTTCATAAATCATTTCTTTTTTTGTCTTAGTTTTTATACTGGTTAGTTCAACACCTGCACAACCTGGGTTAGAAGAGCTGTTCTGCAGCAAACTCTGTCATAGCACGTGCGGTGTGTTCTGCAGCATTCCTTTTGTTCCTCCATTTAAAATAGTCTTGTGTTGCTAAACTGACTCTCCAGCCTGGCTCAGTGTGAAAACGATTTTGAGGTGAATGGTGCTGGAAATGCAGCTTGTCCTTTCAGGAAGAAACTCTTCCCTGTGAGGGTGATGAGGCCCTGGCACAGGTTTCCCAGAGAAACTGTGGATGTCCTGCCCCTGGGAGTGTCCAAGGCCAGGTTGGACAGGGCTTGGAGAAAGCTGGAAGGGTGGAAGGTGTCCCTGTTCGTGCAGGGGATTGGAATGAGATGGTCTTTAAGGTCCCTTCCAACCCAAACCATTCTGTGACTGTAAGAATAATTGTTTCTGATCTTAATACAGAAGCAGACCTGTGGTCCCCACTGGAGTATCTTTTAGCTTTGTTTTCCTTTTCTCCCCCTGCAAAAGTCCTTAGTGCCTCAGATCTCCTGTGACAAGCAGTGAGCCAGAACTGTGAAAAGCAAGTGTGATTCCCTTCAGGTCTGGGGGGAAGTAGGTTAGGATCAGATTCCAAATCTCTCATACTTGTGCAGTGTCAAAGAGCCTTCTGCTGGAGAGCAGCTTCTGCAGCTCTGGGGCTTTGGCAAGGAGAGGCTCCTAAACCACATCAGCTCAGCTCTGCTGCCAGGAGAGCAAGGATTTCCTTCTGTTACAAAAAAGCTTTGGACAAGAGGAAACAGCCTCAAGTTCCGCTAGGGAAGGTTTAGATTGGAAAAATTTCTTCACCAAAAGGGCTATCCAGCTCTGGCACAGGTTGGCCAGGCAAGTGGTGAAATCACCATCTCTGGAGGGATTTAAAAGATGTGTAGATGTGGCACTTGGGGACATGGGTTAGAGGTGGGCTTGGCAGTGCTGGGGGAACGGTTGGACTCGATAATCTCAGAGGGCTTTTCCAACCTAAATGATTCTGTGACATGTTATTTCCTCTTCTCTTGAAACTTCTCTGGGTAGGGTTATGTCACCTTGCTTTGTGTGATAGGATCCCATCCAACAGATGCATTCTTCCCAATAGTCCCTTTCCTTGTGTCCGTGCAATAACCTGGATGCTGATACTTCCCATGGGAGGCCGTGCTTGATTTGATGGCCCTTCCAGAGCGAAGCATTTAAAACAGCGTTCGTGCAACATGGGCCACAAATACCCCAGATAAGTGAACGTGACTGTGCTTAGCTGAGCTCGTCACTTAGGCAGGTTTTTCCCTGTTCATTTTGCTTAGTTCCTGTGCCTGCTGCTTGCTTGAGAATCTTCAACCACCACGACACAGCTCTGCCCAGAGAGCAGCCTGTGCACGAGGAGAGCCCATCCATGTTCCAACAGCTGCCTCCTTCCAACCTGTCACTGGTTGTTCTTGGCAGTGTTTTGGAGCCCTTGGATGGTGACACTGTTACTGATGACGTGAAAGCAGCAGATTAATAATAAAAAAGAGTTGTCCCAGAAAGGCCTCCCTGCCTTGACAGTCTGCTGTGATCACAAAAAGCGGCGCAGAAAGTGAACCCCGCTGGAAGAAAACAAATGGCAGAGACTCTCTTCCTGGAGAGGGTGGTCATAGACTCCCATCCCTAATCCTGTGGTTATTTCCACGTTATTATTTACGTATTTGCACATTGTTGTTATTAGCACACACGGGTGGCCCTGCAGCACTGAGCATCTGTAAAATCACAGCTTAAACTCTCATGGATCATAACAAAACTCTGTGGTATCTTTTAGACATTGTTGCCCTCTGAGTTTGATGTGAGGGAGTCTGGGAGGGGAAAGGACAGAGAAAATGACAACTGCAGGTTTTACCCTTTTAGTATTTGTTGTTGTTGTTGTTGCAATTTGAATTCAGTTTGTGCCTGTGAGCAAATATATCACCTTCTGCTGAGAGTCTCTCGCTGCTCAGGGCACAGCAAGATATTTCTCTTGTGCACTAAACCTGACAAATGATGGTTTCTTGAATCTTCTGAGGAATAAAAGTGTTTGCAAACATAAATAGGAAATATCCAAAGATAGAAACATCCTTCTTCAGTGAAAGTTTCTTCAACTGCAAACAGAGGCCCTGGTGTAACTCTGCTGCCTTCAGCAAGGTTATGACCACAGTGGCTTCAGCTGCAGCTCATTTCAAGCAATGATACTCCAAAAGATCGAGTCTGAGGGTTTTACTTGAGGTTGCTGGTTGTGGGTTCCTGCTGGGTCTGTGAAATGCCTCATGAGGGAGGTGTGATGTGGTCTCATTTCTCTTTGCTGAGCCACAAAAATCATCACGAATATGTACAGTTTTGTAGTGAAAGACCTGTCTTTAAAGCAAGCACAGGGGAAGCTTTTGCCTGTGGATATCACCACTGTTGCTCATGGATCTGTTCAGAGTCCCGTGATAAAGCCCAGTGGTGGCTGGTTTTGGTGACTATTGAAAAAGCTGGGATGCCCCAAGAACTCTGCTAAAAATTTGCTGTTTCCTCTCAGACTTGTTTTCTTGGTGTTCTCTTATCACTTCTCCAAACTGGAAATTTTGAATGCCTGTTACAAGGTTGTCAAGTCCTTCAAAACTAAAATCTTTCGACGTGTGAAGTGGGAATCTCATTTTCCCCGGGATTCCCGCTGCCTGCATCTTTCTTGACTTGGTCCATTGTCAGAGCAGAGAGGTGCTGAATTTCTTAGGGGTCTTTTGCTTTCCTGTTCCCATAAAGGCAAAGCAGAGCCTACTTTATTGAAACCAGTGCTTATTTAGTCTGCCAGAGAGTGGCAGATTCTGGATTTCTTCGCTCTTGGAGATGAGACTTTAAACTGCCTTTCAGTAGAAAATTCCCCATACCTGGAGGTGTTCCAGGCCAGGTTGGATGGAGCTTGGAGCAACCTGGGATAGTGGAAGGTGTCACTGCCCATGGCAGGGGGTTTGGAACTGGACCGTCTTTGAGATCCCTTCCAACCCAAATTTCTATGATTCTGTGAAAATACAAACATCTGCTTGGACTGTGAGTGTTTCAGTGCTGAAATCTCCTGTTGTCACCAGGAAAGGAGACAGGATGCCATCCTTTTTTGGTAGATCCATATGACATGTCATGGATTCAGTGCATACAAACAGGATAACAAAATCAGTTTATATGTGAGATCTGAGGATCTGCAGAGCAAGGATGGCTCACAGCAGAAACTGCTCAGGTGGCCAGGAAGGCCGGCAGCATCCTGGCTTGTGTCAGCAATATGTGGCCAGCAGGACTAGGGAAGGGATGTTCTCTTCTCCCAGGTAACAAACACAGGACAGGAGGAAACAGCCTCAAACTGCACCAGGGGAGGTTTAAACTGGATATTAGGAAACATTTCTTTAACAGAAAGGTTGTCAAGCACTGGAACAGGCTTTCTAGGGCAGTGGTGGAGTCACCATCCCTGAGGGATTTAAAAGGCATGTGGATGTGGCACTTGGGGACATGGGTTAGTGGTGGCCTTGGCAGTGCTGGGTTAACAGTTAGAGTCAATTATCTTAGAGGGCTTTTCCAACCTAAACCGTTCCATGACGCACAAAATAGTTCATGGTAGGCTGGAAATGCACATGAAACTCTGAATTCCTTCTGAATCTGCTGGGCTTTGCACTTTCAGTCCTTGCCACATTCAGTCTCTCCTGTTCGTTTTCCTTCAAGATGCTGCTGAGGCCTTTCAAAGGCCAAAAAGGGCCAATTTAGGAGGGAAAACACAACTTTTGTAAAAGGCTTTCAAGTGAAGCACAGACCTCCAGCTTGAGATTCAGCTGTGTGATGCTCACTTTAGCTTTCCATCTTATGAGACTACCAAACCTTATGCACAGCCTGCCCACGGGCTCCTGTTGTGCCTCCGCTCCTGAAATCCCACATTTGTGAAGATTTCGGGTTTTTTTTTGGAAGTGTAACTTCCTCCTTGTGACCACCAAGTGGTGCTCTGCACTGCACCTTGCAGCAAGGCGAGCTGCTGGCATTTTGGGATGGGGGGTTAAAAAGCTGTTTTCACGTGTAGGAAGGAGCCAGAGAGGAAGAGGAAACAAATGAAGAGCCTTTTCCTTCCCTCTTGCAGCGGTTGTGCTACAGGGATCACATTGTTCACAGCTTTCTGCTGTGGCTGGTGGTGATTGATGAAGCTTGGTGATGATCAGATGTGATAAGTGGTCTCAGCACTTTCAATTTGGGTGTTCAGCTCTGCTGCCTTCGGGGCTTTGGAGACACGGAGATGACTATCTGTGGCTTCAACACTAGATCCTGGCAGGTGTCTGGGATTTGGCTTGCTAAAATCACAAGAAGCTTCTAAAATCCTTGTCCCAAAGTAGTTTTTCGGAGATAAAAATCTGATGCCTGTTCTCTCTTGGCTGCTTTTTCACCCGGTCTAAGGAAAGCCTCTGTTCACATCCCTCTTCTCTGCTGTTCTAGCTGTTAAATTTTGGGAATGTTTATAGCTATGTTGCTCTCAGCAGGGGCAAAAGACCTGCATTAACTCGTATTTGCAGGTTTCCTGTGAGCTCTCTCCAGGTGCCATTCTCAGCTTTACAGCTGTATGTTTTATATGAAAACATGCAGTTTGACAGAGAAAATTCTTATGTTGATTCAAAATGACCGGCACACTATAAGACAGAAACTGCCTATAAAATGTAATGGGAATTAAAGGGCTAACTACATCCCTGTAAGCTCCATTAGATGCTCTGTGTGGTATAATGGTGTGCAGGAATGATTTTTCCAGATCTCCAAAGTCAGGAGATAGCAGGATGATGCAGCTAAATCCAAACAGCAGCTCATTTGTATGAAATACAGGACTAGAATTGAAAGGTGGCAAGTGGGGTTGTCTTGTCTGGTGAGCTGAGAAAAACATGTGGTGTTTGAAAGCAAATCCTTGATAAAACCTTTCAATCATCGGCCTGTATCAGCAGCAGTGTGGCAGCAGGACCAGGGCAGTGACTGTCCCCCTGTGCTGAGCACTGCGGAGGCCACACCTCAAATCCTGGGGTCAGTTTTGAGCCCCTCACAACAAGAAAGACATTGAGTTGCTGGAGTGTGTGCAGAGAAGGGAACAGAGCTGGGGAAGGGTCTGGAGCACAAATCTGAGAAGCAGCTGAGGGAGCTGGGGGGGCTCAGCCTGGAGAAAAAGAGGCTCAGGGGGGACTTTCTGGCTCTCTACAACTCCCTGACAGGAGGGTGGAGCCAGGTGGGAATCGGGCTCTGCTCCCAGGGAATGAGGGATAGGATGAGAAGAAATGGCCTCAAGTTGTGCCAGAGCAGGTTTAGATTGGATATTAGGAAGAATTTCTTTACTGAAGGGGTGGTCAGGGACTGGAACAGGCTGCCCAGGGCAGTGGTGGAGTCGCCGTCCCTGGAAGTGTTCAAAGGCATGTGCATGGGGTACTTAGGAACATGTTTTATTGGTGGACATGAACATGGTGCTGGGCTAACTGTTGGACTCAGTGATCTTGGAGATCTTTTCCAACCTTAATGATTTTATGATTCCCCAAGTTGCCCAGTTAGTTCCTCGTGTGCTTTGTGGAACAGCTGGGCTGGAGTGCCATCACATCCTGCAGCAGAAAGGAGAGGAGTGAAGCATCACCTGCTCTACTTAGAGCAGGAAGGATCTGTGCAGCCCCTCAGGTGCCCTCCCTCAGCCACTCCATCTCGTTGCAGTGCCTGTAACCTATATGAGGTACAACTCCAGCAGAAATAAAGGGATGTCTTAAGTAACAAATGGGGATTTGGATGGATTATTGGTTTTTAACATGGTCCTAGACCCTCAGCTAAAGCGTCAGCCCAGATGCAGATGGGCTGTCCCAGTCTGAGCGCATCAGGAGGGAATTTTCTACAGGGCTAAGCAGAGCTTTGTGCAAATTAGATAAAGTGCTAAATACTATGTTTTGGTTTCCAGCTTTGACAAACTAACCATGAGAAATTCAAAGCATGTCATTGTTCCAGATATTATCTTTTCCTGGTGGGTGGCTCCATTAGGAGCTGTTAAGTAGCTCTGATGCAAATTCTGGCTTAGGAAGTCCTCAGGACTTTGGTAACTAAAAGCTGGGAAGAAAAAGTGTGGGAAGACTGGCTCGGTGCGTGCCCCACTCTAGTCTTTCTTTAGCATCTGTGGCCCACTGTGGTTGGAAATAGGATGTGGACAGAAATGGCCTTTGGTTTGATCCAGCACAGTCCTTCCTGTGTTACCATTTTAGATTCTAGTGATGAAATTTGGCTTAAATATTTGTCCGTGTATGTTGGCAGTACAGACAGTTTTGGAATGGATGGGTGTCTGCTGTAGTGGAGAATTCATGGAATCACAGGATGGTTTGGGTTAAAAGGGACCTTAGAGATCATTTAGTTCTACCTTCCCTGCCATGGGCAGGGACACCTTCCCCTAAACCCACCGGGATTTCCTCTGTGTCACATTTTTCTGCTCTTCCATGAAGTGTTGGCTGTGCTACCTTCTTTCCAGTGCTTTCCAAGGCCAGGTTGGATGGGGCTTGGAGCAACCTGGTCTAGCGGAAGGTGTCCCTGCCCATGGCAGGGGGTGGAACTGGATGATCTCTAAGGTCCCTTCCAATGCAGACCACTCTGGAATTCTATGATTTAAGTCTTCCTTTGTCTGATGTAAATCTGCTGAGACAGGAGTGCTGGCATAAACCAGCCATGGATCCTGCTGAGGATCCATCAGTGCTGTTCTCCCACATCCAAGAACTCACCTGCCATCACACATCAAATGCCTTTTCTGGAGGAGGGACCGTATCAGCGTAACCGGGCTGGAAAGCAGCACCCTTCCCAGAGCTGGGAAAGGCTTAATAGAAGTTAAAAATGGAACCAACTTACTGCTGCCTCTAAGACTGAAAATCAGGGAAATAGCTCTCACTGGAGCTGAAATGAGTTGAGCAGAAAGCTCTGTAGTTGCAGATGCTCAGGTGTTGTTCACACGCACGTGCTTGTTTGTGCTCTGCTATTGGGAAGCAGAAAATTAGCCTACTTCCCACTAATTTGACAGTCTGAGACAACGTCTCGTTACTCAGCAACTTCCAGCGGTGAAGAGCTCCTCCAAATTGACCCCTGTGGGTGTCTTTCCCGTTGGAAAATAAGCACAAGCTCATTCTGCTGCTTTGCCTTTGGAGGAGTCATATCAGCTTGGTGCTCACCTCTAGGGATCTGTGAACCTGCTGTCTTGTGGGATCTTTCCTGATGTTTCTTTTCTGTCTCCCTGGCCAGAGGGTGAAGAAGAGGAAGAGGATGAAGAAGAGGAGGAGGAAGAAGAAGAGGAGGAAGAGGAAGATGAGGAGGACAAAGACCTAGATCTGATGGATGAAAGCATGGAGGGCGACACGGAGCTGCCGGGTTTCACACTTCCAGGGGACACCTCCCAAGATCCCATAGCTGGCCTGGAAAACCCTGTGGCCCAGCTGGCAGGGGTGTCCTACCAGGTTCCTGACACCATCGAGTGGGAGCAGCAGAACCAGGGTCTAGGTAAGAGAAAAAGCCTCTTCTCCTTTTACCCTTACAGAGGATGTAACTCCTGCTCTGCACTCTGCATGAGACAGTCCCTCGTGCCAGGAATTCTCAGGGTTTGGCTCTCAAGCTCTTTCCTGGATTAGGTGCATGGGCTACTTCTCTTTGAAACCCTTTTTCTCTAAGTGATTTTCATCTAAAGATACCTCTTTGAAATCAATTTGCTGTTATTTTAAGGCAGCTTTGTAACCACTGGACATCTCCAGATGCAGCCCCGGGATGCAGCTGGGTCAGGGGCACTGTGCTTCTGCCTGCTTCAACCTTGGTGCATCCCAGGGAAGAGCTCTGTGTGTCTCTTCCTTCACCAGATAGTGCTGAGATGTGAGGAATTTCCCATATTGTGTGAGTGAAACATGGTTTAGAAGGGGAAGTTGTTCTGCTTCACCTGGGATACAGCACAGGAAAGGAAGAACTGGAAAAAAGATAACGGTACCCAACAGAGTACAGGGTGAGGGTACAGCAGCCAAGCACCAAACTTTTACAGCTGGCATTTTCTGTTTTTAAAACACTTTGCACCTGTGTCTTTCTCCTGGGGATGCATCTGTCCTCCAGCTTTCAGAATTGTGACATTTTGACACTAAAATCTCTAGTACAGAGGAGCCCAGGAGTGTTGGAGTAGCTATTCTCAGGTCAGTTATTACTGAGCTTGCTTGGTCTGATGGCTGACACACTGCAAGTCCCCAGAGAACAAGGAACTTGATCCACAAAACAGCTTGGCAGAACAAGAGACAGTTCAGATTTTTGTAGTGGACAGTGAGAAAAGTGCTGGAGGAACAGAATCATTAAAACTGTCAGTTCTGGGCAGTCAGATGGTCCTACATTAACTCCAGCTGAGCAGAATCAATTTATAAGCACCAGTAACAAGACTGTCAGTTTTACAGCCCGTCAGCTGACTCTCTAACCAGCAATATTTAGACAGAAAGTAAAGCAGAAAATGAGGTAATCTGTGCCTTTTATAAAATAGGAGTCCTTCTGGTGGCCTGCAGCTCTGGAGAAGCCTGAAGGTCTGAATATGATTTGGGATCTCTTTTGGTGTCCTGTTCAAATGCTTTGCCTTCAGAAGTTGTCAGTGAAGGACACAGCAGTACTTTGGGACCTCTCTGCATTCTCTGTGAGGTGACTTTGACCTCTCTGTACTTGTTTCTTGATTTGTACGTAGGTGGTGTGTGGTAGGAAAATACTAAACACTTGGAGAAACATCTGAGGGGCAGGAAGACCAGGCTGGATGGGGCTTGGGGCAGCCTGGTCTAAGAGGAAGGTGTCCCTGTCCATGGCAGGGGTTTTGGAACAAGGTGGTCTTTAAGGTCCCTTCCAACCCGAACCGTTCTGTGATTCTGTGATTCTATTATTCTATGAATCTTGGGCTTTTGAGGAATAAATAAAAAGCCCTATTTCTTCCCTGCTACCTCTCTTGTGATGGTTTATGCATTACCAGGAGAACTGCAGTTGGTTTATACAACTTCAAATCTAGTGAACAGTTTCTGGTCCTGTAGTTACTCCTCATGAATCTTAAAGTAGATTGTCCTTATTGTACACCACCATAGAAATCAAAACCCTTTACTTCTGTTGGGGGTGACTTCTGTGACTGTGCTCTTCTCCCAGTTCTCATGTGTCTGTAACTGTTCTTAATTTAATGACCATGAGCCAAGATGAAAACGTCCCCAGGCTTCCAAGCTCTTTGTTGATGCTTTAGCGCTTGCATCATCCATGTCCCAAGATGAACAATTCCTGGTACCCACAGTAAGGTGACAGCAGAAGGTCTAGGGCAGTTTACTAAGCCTTTGATTTTACTGCTTTGGGACATGCAGTAGTTTACTTTGTGCATTTGAAATCTGTGGAGTTGTTTGGAGTGACGGTGACATTTTCACCTTGAAGCAATGCAGAAATGTGATGTTTGGCTCAAGTTGCCAAAGCAAAGCTTGTTATGGTTGGCTTTACTTTTTAAGATATTGAATGAAACTACCAGGTGCTTATCTTTGGCCACCACTAACAGGAGACAACGTCAGTAAAGAGAAGGGAGACTGATTTGAACCATAAACCTTAACAGAAGAAACTCCATTTTTACGTGCAAAATCTTTTATGGGCAAAGAAGAGCCACACCTCATATATACACATATATAGACCCAATAATTTATTGCTAATATAACTGAACTCTTTAGAGTATTAATTATTAATTCAGATTTAATTACCAAAGAAAAAGAAATGATAGTGCAGTTAGGATTGTTACACACACTCCTCCTTTCCTGTGCTTTATCCTGGTGTTGTGCTTGTCCTAGCTTCTGTGAGTCCTAAGCTTGGTGGTTTCATTCAGGGGTTTGTGATGGCTCAACAACATCTGGAGTCCCTGTCCAGGAGGAATACGACATTCACACTGATGTTATCTTCTTTCTCAATTTCGGGTCCATTTGATACAATTTTTGTATGATTGCCGACACGGTTTTGCACCTTGCTCTGTCTTCACTGACTTGCAATTCCGTATTACATCTGAATTTACCGTCTGTGGTGGATTTTGTGTATGTCAGATATGATTTTTTTGGTTCTCTTTTTAACCCTAGACAAATTTTTTGTCCGTGTCTGCCCTTCTTCAGCTGAGCATTGGTGTGTTCTTCTCCTCCACCTGTTTGTGGCAGCACCATGTTACAGGGCTGTAGCTTGTGAGAAGTCACCTGAGTTGCCTGGTTCCGCAGCATGGGTTATAGGTTTCCATCTACCCATGTAGTTATTTTACACAGTGGAGTTCGGACCATCCCTGTAGATGGGATTTGGAGATAAACAAAATATAAAATAGCAATTTAGGAAGAAGTTATGAAGTGTGACAGTGTAATTCAAAACATGTAGCTTTCAAAATATAAACCACGTCTGCATTTCATGTATTTTTTGTGCATTGGATGTTAGTTCTTACCCTAATGGAAAGTCATATAACTCTCTCACTTAACTAGTGACAAGGCACTTGCATAAAAAACACAATTTTAGAATGTGAATTTTTTTTTTCATCGTGGATAAAAAATATCTGCAGCTCTGAGCAGCCCCTTACAGAGAAAATGGCTCTCACTGTATTGCAGATCTGTGGCTGCAAATTACACTGCATAAACCATATAACAGATGCCACTGGTTAATGATGGTGAGGCAGAGAAGCAGAGGGACAGCAGTGGAAGATGATGAATATTTGAAATGTCATTTTTATAGGAAGACAGTATTAATGCGTTTATGGGCAAAAATAACCAGCATTAGGAAGGCAGGAGCTGAGACTCAGAAATTAGTAATATGTTCTTTAATTGCTGCCCCAAATGGATCTATTTTAAGTACTCCTACAGCTTGTGGTATTGGAACATCAGAGTGCCTTTTAATCTTTAATGCATTTATCTCCTTAATCACCCTGGGAAGGGTGATCTGTGTCTTAAAGGTGGTGAGCAAAATCATGGAGAGGCCAAGTGACCCCACTGGCTTCATGAGAGGGTGGGGTTGATTTGAAAGAAGGGAATTAAATCAGTGCTTGGGCATTGCCTTTCCCTTGCTGGAGGAAGGATGTGCACACCTGCATTCCTCCCTGGAATGGGAGCAAAGGGTCACACAGACTCACCATCCCAACAGAAGGGACTGAGTCCATAGGAATCCCGGGTGAGAGAGGCTGGCAGGAGCCAGGGTGAGGAGTGGAACCAGCAAATTTTCCTTCCCCACGTGTTCCAAGTGCAGCTCCCTGCAGCAATCCTGCCCTCTGTAGCACTGCCCATGTATGTGGGAGTTTTGGGGCACCAAACATGGGCCATGTGAGGCCTGGGTACCAGATGGCTGCAGACCGAAGTGAGCAGTCTCAAAAATGTAGATGATTATTTTTCCTGTCTTTCTGGGTGCTTCAAATAATTTATACAGTTCCATATGTTCCTTGCTGGCTCCCCTTCTCTCTCCCAGGCAGCAGTAAAGCTCCCATCATCAATCTGTGCCTAACTCAAGTCTCTGTCCCTCATGAGGGATGTGCACTCTGTTTGGAATGACTTCTTATTTTATCTGAGAGATTGTTCATGGTTGCATCTCAACCCTGGAGCAGTCTCATATTTGACCAGGTTTGCCCTGGCAAAGGAAATTCTGCATCTACCTGTGAACACTGATGGGCCTCTCTGCCAGCTCCCAAGAGGGGACAATTCCCATTTGGAGATGACTTTTTTCTTCTCATGAAATTTAATCCCAAGGTGTTCTGGGGTCTGTTTCTCTTTCCCCTCTTTAATATTGCTTCTGTATTTGACCTTGCTTGTGCTTTAAAGCCAGCTGAGTTGAGGAGCCTTGCAGTGTGGTGCTCAGTGTGTTGGTGAGAAGCAGTCCTGTGCCTTGTGTTAGGATTTTGGACAATGGGACCGTCCGGGAGACACAAAACTTGGCAAGTCTGAGCCCTGTGATCCTGACCTACCACTCTGCTCTTCCCTTTTTCCATCGAGCCCGAGACTGCTGTGCCCTGGTGAATGAGACCAGCGTGTTTTAAGGGGAAGACACTGACAGTGTCTGTTCTGGGAACTGGGATGTGGAGTTTCCAGCCACTGAGTATGAACCAGGAATGAGTTGGAACCACGTCCTTCCTCTTGGAAGCACCTCAGCTCTTGTCTTCAAAGCAGAAATCAAGACCAAGGGAAAGGAGCAGAGATGAGGGAAGTAGTAGAGTCCCTGTCCCTGGAGGGATTTAAAAGATGTGTAGGTGTGGGACTGGGGGACGTGGGTTAGTTGTGGGCTTGGCAGCGGTGGGGGAACAGTTGGATTTGATGATCTTAAAAGGTCTTTTCCAACCTAAATGATTCTGTGATTCTAGGAGTAAAAGAGAAGATTGGAGGGTATTTTGGTGATTCCCAGCTCAGCTATCAGAAACAGGGGACATAAAGCTGTTGCTTGCCATAATTTATTGTAAGGAAGGGGAGGACAGCAGAGCCCTTTCTGCATGGAAACCTACATCAGGAAACTCGGGCTGATATTTTATCCTGACATTTTTGATGGGGTATATCAAGAAACAGCAGCACTAAAGCATCTTTGGATGCATTATTTTGAAATAGCATCACATCCACAAGGTTTATGCATCTGGTTAAACCTGTGTCAGAGGAAGACTAAGCCCATTTGTTACCAGCCCTTAAGTGCTGCCTTCAGAGCCAAGGGAGGATTTATAGGTGTTTGCTTGGGTTTAGCTCTGCCTTCCCTCTCCCTGCCCAAGGAGAAGATGGAACCCCATCAGACAGGGTGCTAAACTGGAGTTACTGGCTGTTTCTGGGGGGAATGAAGAGGTCCTGTCCATCCACACCGTTTCTATCTCTCTTTCTTCACTTTGGAGTGAGGTGGTGTGAAGCTGTGGAGAAATCAGATGGTTTCTTGTGGCTTGTGGTTCTTGGGAAGAGAGAGGGGACATTGGTCACCATGGCTGGCGTGTGAGGGGTCCCAGCTGGGGTCTGGCTGACCAGGGGAAGTTTCTAATGAATGCTGGAAGGCATGGAAAAACCCAAGTTCATCCTAGGGTTTGGGGCATGAGGCTGAAGAGGAGCAGCTGAGGGAGCTGGGGGGGCTCAGCCTGGAGAAAAGGAGGCTCAAGGGGGACCTTCTCACTCCCTACAACTCCCTGACAGGAGGGTGGAGCCAGGTGAGGGTCGGGCTCTGCTCCCAGAAAATGAGGGACAGGACAAGAGGAAACAGCCACAAGTTGTGCCGGGGGAGATTTAGATTGGAGATTAGGAAAAACTTCTTCACCCTAAGGGTTTGTAAAGCACTGGAACAGGCTGCCCAGGGAAATGGCTGAGTCCCCATCCCTGGAAGTGTTCAAAAAACACATGGCTATGGCACTTGAGGACATGATTTAGCGGTGAATATGGTGGTGGTGCTGTTTTAATGGTTGGACTTGATGATCTTAGAGTTATTTTCCAACCTTAATGATTCTCTGAAATTCGCCTTCCTCAGTGTGCTGGGGAGCACGGAAAGGCAGCCTGCAGCACCACCAAGCTCCTGTGTTTCCCAGCACAGCAGAAGTCCTTCTGACAGGCTTTCTGCTGCACCTCCAGTTGCTGTTGTTGGCCCAAGAAAGTAGAGCTGGAAAACTCAAGCACATGGCTGAGCGTTTCTGACCTTCTCCAGCTGTCTGCCTCCATCCATCCTTTTGCTGCACCCTTTAAAGTTAGGATATGTCCACCTTGGAGCACAACGTTGCATTTGCTGCTCCCAGTAATTTGTCTTGGTTTTTTTTGGTGCTGGATTAAGGGATAGGGTCCATTAGCCTGCACAGAGCTCCGTGCTCTGAAGGCTGGACTACATCTGCTGCCCAGGCACCATCTGGGTTCCTGCACGGTGTGGTGAGGCAGAACATCCTTCTAGGCTGTCAGCTGCCTTGGCACTGCCTGTCAGCCCTACTGGAGTACAAATCATGGTGTCTTTGCTCTCTTTTTAATCTGCAATGTTCCTCTTCCTTTCTCATCCCTGGAGTTTCAGTGTATACGTGTCACATCTTCGCATCTTCACCTACCCTTCGGTTTATACATGTGGGAAAACTTGGCTCCATTCAGACAGAGGGGCTGGTTTTCAGCACTCTCTCCCTTTGGATTTTAGTAATCACTTAGCTTGACTGAAGAACACAGGCAGGGCAGTAGCTTTCTCTGGGTGAGAGTTATTAATTTTCCCTTTATGTGCTAGTCTGTGTGGCCTTTGCCATGCAAAAAGGGACTTGTCCTTATGTTGGAGAAATCACATTTATTTTCCGATAGTGATCTATGCTGCAGTGCAAAAGATCTGTCTGTTTTCATGGCATTAAAAAGAATGGAGAGAAGGGAATGTGAGGGTTCATCAGCCTTGAAATGCCTCCGTCCTTCTGGGGATTTGCGTCAGAGGCTGATCTTCGGGGTTAAAATGTTGGCTCCGTGGCAGAGCCGGTAAGAGAAAAATAGAGGAGAGGAGCTCTTTGCAAAGCATAGCAGGGAGAGAGAGGTTAATTTATTGAGAACATAGTTTTAAAATATTCCTTCCTAATGAGAATGTAGATACACTTTCTGCTTGGCCAGTGCAAACCGCAAGTGACTGATGCTGAATCCGTCTCCCCTCTGGTGTTTACTCAAACTCAGACCCTTTGAGAATCAAAGGAGATCAAGTTCCTGCCTGGAAGGATGCTCTCTTGAGATAGATATATATATATAGATATATATATATAGATATATATATATATATGTACAAGTCCTGCTCTGCCTGGGAGTGAGTTAGGAACATATATTGGAAATAGGTAAATTGCTCAGATTTTGTCTGACAATAAAATAATTACCTCAAACCTCCTGCAATTGTTGTGCTGCAAAAATGCTGAGTATCAGCATTAATCACAGAGAGGGATCGATATGGTGAGAATTACTGGAGGCTTTTGCTTTTTTTTTTTTTTTTACTTTTTTTTTCATTTTCCCTTGTTTTTGAGTAACTCTAATCACAGCCTCATCCAAGGCTGGCGTGTAAATAAAGGGTTTCAGCGAGGCTGCTGCCTGATAGCACATCATTTATTTTAATATATGGGCAGCACCATCTGTGCTTGAGGCTTTATTAATCTGAAGTGAGGCCAACAGGTTCTCCAGTTTGATTCCTTTTCGGGGCTGTTTTTCCCAAATCCCTCTTTCCCCTCTGACCACTCAGGCTGACTTTCTCGCTCAGGTATTTGCAGGAGTGGGTGCTCAACCTTCTGCTTGTTTTAACGAGGGGCTGGATGCAGTACCTGGGGCTCTGCCCTCCTGGCCACCCCTGCTGCAGCCACAGTGTGTGTCCCCATGGGACTCCTTGTTTTGTTTAGCAGTGTCACATGCTGTTCTACTGTCACTGTCCCCTTAAGTTGGATGTGCTGTTGCATCCCTCATACCAGCTTCGGATGCCCGTGCCGAGGTGATCCAGATGATGCTCTCAGCTCCCTGCTGGGAACCCAGCTCAGGAACCCAGCCCTGGCACGTGTGGCATCGTGGTGGCCCTTTCCGTGTGCCAGTTATTCCAGCATTTCCCTTTGTACACTTTGGGACAGGAATAACACCAGCAGAGGTTTTCCAAAACCCCTCAATGGCTTCCCCACACCACCCACTGACCTGCCATGGGAGTGCCCCGCTTGAGCTGCCCCGATTTTGTTCCCTTGCACCCCAGCTGTCCCAAACCCAAACTCGAGCCCCTGCTTTGGTTTAGGATTGAGGAGAGATCTCAGTGTCTGCCCTTGCAGTCCAGCCAGAAGCTGTTTCTTTCTGTGAGTGAGGGGGTTGCTTTGCCCTGCTCAGGTCTGGCTTTCCTTACAACTACCCATAAGCATGTTCAGGAAAATGATAAGGTAGGATTCAGTATAAATATGCTTTCAGGAAAACACCTTCCTTGTGGGTTTTGTTATTTTCTGTATCTATTAGAACTGGTTAAGTAGAGTCTCCTTCTATTTTTTGGTTTTAGGGAGTGTTGGGTAGAGGGCCAAGTATAGTATTAGACCAAGTGAATATCCTCAGTAAAGCAATGCCTTCTGGTTATGTGTGCTCTCCTGGAGCCAGAACGTGTTCCTGTGAGTGCTGTTTATGGGACCTGGATTTTATTAAGTGCAAATAACACAGTGTTGATTTAGAAGATCTTTTGGGGTTTAGTGGGCAAGGATGTAGTCCAACACTCGACATCTGCTCCCTGGAAGTGTGTGCAGCTGGCCAGTATCTAGGCTGGAGGAGGGGGGGGGTTTCTTTGCCAGACAAAATGCAGCTGCGTAATTCTGTACACTTTGCTGCATTTATTGTAGCCAGCAAACAGGTTCCTGATTGCAGCCTTCCTGGGAGACACGTTCCATCTTGTGCCTCAGGCTTGTGCCGAGTCGTGGGGCTCCAGCTGAGGCACAGCAGCTGCTCGTGCATGTGAGCTGGGTCTGCAGTGACCTCGTGGTGACGTGCCATCGCCTGGTCCTGCGACACGAGGTGAGCACCTGACCTTTCCCAGGGGCTGGGAATGCGCCTGTGGCTGGTCTGTGTGGCCCAGGGGTTCTGTGGGAACCTCTGAAGTCACAGTTTGCAGTGACTCCGTGCTGAGTTAACCCTGCTCACTACAGCTTCACTACAGCCGGATGGACTCAATGATCTTAGAGGTCTTTTCCAGCCTAAACTATCCTATGCTTCTCGAATTCCAGTCTGGAGCAGGAGAGGCAGAGATTAATTTAACTTCTAGTAGACAGAGGCGAGCCAGGAGCATTTTTTGCTGAGGTGCATAACTTAATGGAGCAGATAAAAGTCAGAATCTCAGCGGGCAAAACAGAGCATCACTCTGGGGACTGCTCTGTCTCACAGCCTTGGAGCTGCAGTGAGGGCTGTGAACACCCTTCCTGGGACCACGTACCATTTTTCTTCAAGCTGAGCAGGGCTGCATCGCTGGCTCCTTGTGTCTGACTTCAGACTTTGCATCCTGACAAGCTCAGAGCAAAAGCCACCATGGTTAAGTTTGGCCCAGGTTTAATGTCTCAAACGATGCCAGATCACCTCTGCCTCTCTGCAGGCGGGCTCTGCCAGCACCAAGCAGCCAGAGATGCCTTCAGGGGCAGCACAGAGCTTGGGATGCACTGCATGGCTCCTTCCCAGGGCACTGCAGGGAGTCCTGTTCCCCGAGATGCCTCCCAGAGCTGTCCCTGCAGCCAGTGGGAGCTCTGGGACAGTGCATGAACATGACCCAGCACAGATGGTTGGACTCGATGATCTTAGAGGTCTTTTCCAACCTTAGTGATTCTCTGAGATGCTGCAACACCATCCCTCCAGACCAGAGCTGGCATCCCCAAATCAGAGTCCTCTGCTGTAGGGAAAGCACACTTCAGCAGTGCTAATTGGCAACAGCAGTGATTAGTTATTAAGGTTTGGTTAGTCACTACTGTGTGGGCTCTGAAGATGAATGTGAGGGTTTAAAAGACAGTGAGACTCTCAATTTTTTAATACATTCTGTATCTGCTTCAAGTTCCTGCCGGCAGTTCCACTGGATGTATTACACAGCGTGGGTGAGCAGTAGAGTTCCCTTGTCCTCATCTCCCTGGAATGAGCCAGGAGAGCTCTGCAGCTTCCCAGAGTGCTCCTGAGGGTGCTGGAGTCCCTTCTCGTGGCCTGGCAGCTCAATTGTTTCCCTGCTCTGCTCTGCACTGAGTAAAAGTTAGATGGGATATTAGGAAAAATTTCTGCAGTGAAAGGGTTGTCAAGCACTGAAACAGGCTGCCCAGGGAAGTAGTGGAGTCACCATCCCCAGAGGGATTTAAGATACATGTATACATGGCACTTGGGGACATGGGTTAGTGGTGGGTTTGGCAGTGTTGGGTTGGTGGTTGGACTCGATGATCTTAGAGGGCTTTTCCAGCTTAAATGGTTCTGTGATTTGATGACTAAAACCAGAATTTACTGGCAGGGTTCCCAGGTGATGAGTGCTGACCCTTCCCACCCTGTCCCAGGCCCCAAGCAGCGATGCAGAGGTGTTCTCCACTGTCCCTCTAAGCTTGGGAGGGGTGGGTGTTAATGCTCGGAGTAAATATCCCTGCTGAGTCATGGGAAAAATAGGACTTATTTATACCTCTGCAAGTAGGAACGTTTAGATACTGTTTCTGAAAGTTATCCCAGAGAAAATCCTAGGGACAGCCAAGTTCCAGGGGGAAATTTAGTCTGAGAGTTCTTTTTATTGTTAGTCCTATCACCACAAGGGAGTGAATTTAGCTGGTGAGCTGGGAACTCTTGGCAAAGAGTAGACATTAAAGCAAATTATCTGCTCCAAATCCTTATGAGAGAAAGGGGAGAGTGATATGGTAGGAACACACTGGCCTGGTGGGATGTGGGGGAATAAAGGAACAGAGAGAAAACAACAACCAGCATTTTGACTCTTGACAGCTCAGTGCCATCCTGCCCCTCTGTGCATCTGGAAAAGGATACAGCAGAGCTGGAAAAAAGGATAACCCAAAGGGTAAAATAACAAGAATAACCAGAGGATAAATGGGATTCTGTGCAAGGAATGACCACTCAGACCCTGACCAAGGCTGGCGAAATCACCAGGGGTGTTGAGCAGGGTAACAGCAAGTGACTGTCTCCCCTGATGCCAACCCTGGGGAGCATCCCAAGAAAAGTTCATAACAAATTATTCAGCGCATCACTACCCATGGGAGAACACCTCTCCACAGGCTGCTGAGGATGCTCACAGTTGGTGTGTTTGCTTTTCCGTTTGGGTAGGCGATTTCACAGAGGAAAATCCATCTCTGTGTCCAGCTCTGGGGGTCTCTGAGCCCCTGGAGGGTGTGCAAGGGGAGCATTGCTGGGTGATCATCCTATTCATAAGCTTTTCCTGGACAGCTGGTCACTGTGAGCCTTACTAAGCCAGTCCAATTTTTGGTCTGACCCAGGCTGGCTGCAAGCAGAGCTTGATCTCCTCCGTTTGATTACTGGCAGTGCTGCTTTTAATGTGTGTCCTTGAGCAAATCACTTCCCCATCCTGTGCCTGAATCCTGGTGTTCGTAGATTGGACAATATCAGTACTCTGGGGGGGTTTATTCAATTAGGTTCTTTGGGGCAGATCCTGACTCCCTTTGCGTGTTTGTAGAGCATTTATCACGGGTGTATGTCATCTCAGATGGCCTTTCAGGGGCCACAATAATAGAAATTATAAACAAGAAATCCCGTCTCTTCCTCCCTGTATTACATTTTGCTCGTAAATAAAATGCTGACAGTTTCTGAGACAAGAATCTGTGTTGAAGCCTGCTAAGGAGGAAAGATGTGACCCCTGGATCAGGGGGAGAGTGAGGTAGGGAAGTATCAACTGTGTGTTTGCCCTGCATTTAGGCTTCTCTGTGAGAAGATGCCTTCAGAGATGGGATGTGGGGCTAAGCTGAACCAGTACAGCCATTCCTACCTTCTCTTCCTTTGGCACCAGGTTCCCCCCACAGCCCTTAACCACGTACCAGGGGCAGAAAACCCAAAAACTGTCTGGTTTTGCAGACTGGCAGGGAGCTGGCACTCAGAAAGAGAAGGTACCTTCCAAAGCACTTATTTACTCAGCGTCTCTCAGATCCACCAGGCTCCACAGAAAACATTTTTATACTGAAATCAGAGTGGTGACCTTGTTGATAATTTAACTCAGCGACCAAAGACAGGCAGCTGCGTGCAGACATCAGTCTCTGTCACCCCCTTCCCTTACTGAGGACTTGGCACGTTTTGTTTTGTGGCCAGGCTGCCCTGTGGTTGCTGTCACTGCTGGGCTGAGTTAATTTCCCTCTTGCAGGGCCTTATCTCAGCTTTTCAAGGCAGAAAAGCTGGTGCAATAGCACAGAAAGTCGTGGCATTTCCAGCAAGGCTTTGCTCTGCTTTGCAGATATCTTTGCTCTTCCCAAATACCAAATGGAAATGTTCCTGTACACATAAATTACCTGTGGATTCCCAAAGCTGGTTATGGGTCCAGCAGCTCAAATGGAAATGCATGGGTTGTTGCTCCTTTAGTTTTAGTAGATCTGTTTGTTATCTCTTGGAAATGGACTTTGAAAATGAGACTTAAGCTCCCGCATCCCTTCGGGTTGCAGGTAAATGTGGACAAATAGCATTTCTCAGTCTGGAGAGATTTATAAATCAGGATGTTGTGATGAACTGATTTGAGTCAACAGTTGTTTGGGTGCATCAATCAAACTCCTAACTAGGCTAGATCAGTCATTGCCCAAATCTGCCACCTGATTCACAACAATATAGGGTAAGGCCAGTAATTCATCTTTCATGTTTAGGACCAAATTTCAGAAGCGCTCTGCAGTTTCATTGTTTTGTGTACTTGTAAAGAATTTCAGATTTCAGGTGGCCTGTAGAGGTTTTGTTTGTGATGTGGAAAAGGCAGCCTTTCCCCTGAGAATTCCCTGTGCAGAATGATAAACCAAAAAACTGCAGCTTATCCAGGCAGAGCGCTCTCCTGACCGATGAGCTGTGATACTTTTCTAGCAGGCAAAAGAAACTCATGGTTCCCAAATTTTTCTCAGGCTTCTGTGCTTCTGAAATATGCTGTTGGATAAGGATTTCCTTCTCAGGGAAGAAGCCTTCTGCTGCTGCTCCTTGCCTTTTTTGACTTGTGTTGCGTTTTCTTACCTCGTGGGTGATGCTGTGTCCTTCAGACTTCCAGACTGAAGGGGAGAGACACTTCTCTGGGCAACCTCCAGCAGCGCCTCACCACCCTCATCCAGAATTTCTTCCTGACATCTAATCTAAATCTCTTCTCCTTTAAAACCACAGTGCAATCAGGCCACTGCAAAAATGAGTTTTTTAAAAGTGTCCTCTGCTTATTCCCTCCTTAGGGCTTGTCAGTGACTTCTTTCTGTGTCTCTCTCTGCAGAGTTTGTATTTCTAGAGGACTGATACCACACTTGTCAAGTCAAGAGAACTTTCTGGCCCATTTTGTGGCCCTTGGAAACCAGGCAGCACTGAGTGGCCATCAGCATTTAGATAATAAACCCTTGCTGCTACTTTGAAAGCAGATTAACCTCTGAAGCTTTATCCAGATAATTTTGTGAAGGTTCTCACAAATTGTTTCTTCATTATTTGAACAGATGATGGCAGCAAAATCAGGAGTTCGTTCAGAGATACTCGTGTTCCAAAATGTCTTCTTAGAGCCACATCGTATCACTGTCCTAATCAGAAAGGGCTCTGACCAGTTCCAGTCAGGGTAATGCCCTTTCAGGATAATTAAATTGTTACAGATCATCTTAATCTGCTTGGAGAAACTCCAGATCCGTTCATTTCTGAGTGGAAGGAGTGGGATGGAGAATGCCACGGCACCTGGAGGGGATGCTGGGGGAGAGCAGCAAACCCCACAGAGCCTGGAGTCACATAAACGTTAATCACACGGGAACAGTGCTCTGTGCCATATGTGAAATAAATGGGAAATGTGGATAACAGAGGAGCTGAGAATAAATTAACCCTTTCACCTGCAGGGCTGTGCAGAGCTGTCTGGGGGCTGATGGTGGTTTTGTAAGGTTCAGTGGGTGGCAGCAAACTTCACCAAGATTTTGGGATATTAATTTGTCTGCAGATCCTCACTGGTAACTGTTAGTAAGTGCTGTAGGGAGGCTTTGCTTTGAGGCAGCCCAGGGGTGTAGGTTAAACCTGAGGGGAAAGCAGGAGTTGCAGGGTCCAAGTGAAGGCCAGGAACTGCACCGGTTTGCTGCAGAGTCCTACTGGTATGGTTTGACACCCTCAGCCCCATGAAGCCAGGCTTGCTTCATGCCGGGGTAGAATTTGGCCTCTTGCCATTTTGAAATGCAGAATGAGAGGAGGTCCCACCATGGTGCACACCACCTTGAAGTTGCCAATCTAGCCAGTAACCAGAGTTGCTCCTCTCCTTCAGAGTTTTTTGAGTGTTAAAGTGTTTGAGATCAGCCAATTCCCCCTATGCAAGCTAAAAAGGGAGCTGCCTTCTCCACCTTTAGTCTGCCAAATATATTTGTGGCTCCTTTGTTTGGATAGACCACCATCAGACTGTCACGTTCTGCCTCCTGCAAGAGTTTTTGTCTGTCAATTTTGCTTTCTCCTCCTTCACTCAGTGAAACCTTTTCGTTTGATTGCCATCATCAGTTGTCTGAGTCATTATTACTGGGAAATACCCACAGAATTATATTTGTGCTGAAGATACTCGCAGATTTTCCCTCTGCCTTCTTCTCTGGCTTTGAGTCTTCCTGGCTCCATTTGGCTGTAAGTAGAATCATAGAATCCCAGAATGGTTTGGGTTGGAAGAGACCTTAAAGACCATCTCATTCCACCCCCTGCCAAGGGAAGGGACACCTTCCACTGTCCCAGGTTGCTCCAAGCCCTGTCCAACCTGACCTTGAACATTTCCAGGGATGGGGCAGCCACAGCTTCTTTGGGCAACCTATGCCAGAGCCTCACCACCCTCACAGCCAAGAATTTCTTCCTAACATCCAATCTAACCCTGCTCTCTGTCACTTTGAAGCCATTCCCCCTTATCCTGTCACTCCAGGCCCTTGCCAAAAGTCCCTCTCTATCTTTCCTGTAGTCTCCCTTCAGGTACTGGAAGGCTGCGATTAGGACACCCCGAAGCCTTCTCTTTTCCAGTTTGGGCAATCCCAGTTTTCTCAGCCTTTCCCCATAGGAGAGATGCTCCATCCTTCTAATCATCTTGGTGGCCTCCTCTGGACTCACTCCGACAGGTTGATGTCCTTCCTGTTCAGGGAACCCCAGAGCTGGATGCCGTACATCCCACCAGTTGCTTTCAGGTTTGGATTCCCAGTCAGTAGATGAAGATGCTTGTTTGTGTTAGAGAACCGTTGTGAGTGCAATTAATAAAGCTGTTAAGCTGAAAAGTAGTGGAAGAGCTAAATATCATCACATAATGAGACCTTCTTCACAGTAAATGATGTGAAAAATGATTTCTTGCAAAGAATAACAAATTGCCGTGGCTTTTTACCCTAATTGTAGATGCTTGATTCTAATTTGTTGTTTGTCATTTCCATGTTAATGAAGAGTTTTAGCTATAATTACCACATTTATGGCAAACAAGACATTATCATTTACCAAGGCTTGCGAAGCACCGGCTCCTTTAGAAAGAGAAGAACTGATTAATTATCTTCGTTGTGCAGCCCCAGGAAGGATCTACAAGTCACAGTGTCCAGCTCCCTGTGCAGAACAGGTCTTGCACAAGCTGCTTCTCAAAGAAAGGTGATCTCATTAACCCTCTTCTGCATTTGGGGAGCCAGGACTCAGACATGAAGTAACTTCCCAGATCACTCAGCAGTGCTCCTGGTGCCTGAATCCCTCTGGACAGCATCTTTTCATCACTCTCACAGCACAAAAGACAGCCAGAGACATCATTTTGCTTGGCACTAAGTTTCCCTTGTTTGTCCTAGTTACCCTAGTCAGGGAGATGATCTTCAAGTCCCACTCTCTGGCATATTGCTGAGATTTAGCTTGATCAAGGCTGTGTTTGACTCCCATTGGAGGTGATAGGGAGTTCATGGCTTTCTAGGAGTATCTCCTCCAAGGCCTGCAAGTCCTGGTGCAACAGGAAGCCCACAACTGCTGTTTTGGGATGAAGCAGTGTAATATTTGTGATTTCCACCAGATTGTGGGCTTCTATTGCATTCATAGACGTGGTAGTTCCTAATCCTGCGGTTTAGCTACATCCCTTCTTGTTATCCTACTCCATCCAATGACAGGGGCAGCCCAGCCTGGTCTTCTCTTCATGGGGTGGCAGAAGATGATCTGGAGAAGCTTTGATGAGTAGAAGGAGGAAGGAAAGGTCCTGGTGCATTGACTTGAGGTGCTGGTGAACATGTGGCTTCTCAGGGATGGGCAGCTGTACCTCACCATCCTCTTCCTCCAACAAGCTCTGGCTCAATGTTATGAGAGGAACCTTGTTGCTCTGATCATCAGAAGCCCGTGGTTTTCCAGTCACAAGTGCCTGTGACCCCTTTGTCCCTGGAACAGCAGGGTTCTTTAGATTAACTACTTCCTTTTTGTGGCTCTTCCTCCTGTCCTGGTTCTTGCACAGTGGGATATACTTAAGGAATAGGTTGCTGCTCCCTTTCAGCCTTTCCTGTGGCTGAATGAGCCAAGAGTCTTTTGCTTTTCCCTTTAAGAGAGTTTCTGGGTTTTCATCCTAGCTGAGAAGGGCTGAGCACATCTGTTATGGACACGTCCTGTATGTGGCTTTTCATCACCTGTTATGGAAGGTGGAAGATGTTGGGCCACCAGGAATGTGGTGGTGCTTTACAAATATCTTAAGGGTCTGGTGGGTAGCCTGGGCCAGAGGCATGTGCCAGGCTTTGGGGGCAGACAGATAGATCTAGTGCTGGATAGGAGACTGTGATCCTGTGTGTTTAGGATATATTGCAAATTAGTGATTCACCTCCCTAGAACCCCTCAAAACAGCGAGAACTCCTTACTTGTCTTCACTTTTTCACTCCTGCTCGTGCTCTGGATTCCTCCCTTTTGTAGCCTGGGCTCAGAGCCCGGGAGGTGCCATGGAATGTGTTCGAAGTGGAATAAATCAGTGGGCACTGCCTTCAATTATCCCAGCCTGGGCTTGTTCCCTGCACATGGCAGGCTGTGAAATATGGCAGGAGAGACAAGGCATGAGCGCTGTCAGGGCATCCACAGGGATCTGAGACAGCCCTCAGCACTGTGCCTGCCCCGAGCAGCAGTCCCTGCCTGCCACAGCTTCAGCCACCTGGATTTGGGGAGACTGAGCACAGAGGAAGGAGCTGGAGGAGAGCACTGGGTGCACTTCTGCCAGGATGCCATTGCTGAGATCCTCGAGCAGCTTCTACAGCTCGTGCTTGGAGCCACTTCAGCCTTTCCAGTCAAACATGAGATGTCTTGGGCTGCTTCCTGGAGGAAGGTAGCAGAGAACAGATTTCTGTGAAAGGGTCCCTAAGAGCTCAGCACGAGCTGCAGTGTGACTGTGTGACAGGAATAGAGAAGGAAGTGTTTCCTCTGTTGTATTCCTACAGAGACAATCTCCTGTCACCCACCTCTGAGTCTCCAGCTTCTTGTAATGAAATCATCCGGACTGAATGGCCCACGGAAGCGAAGCACTGAAGCAGGGTGGACTTGGTTAACTTGAGCTTGGCTCTGCTGTTTCCTTTGGTATGAGATGGGATTAAATCACTTCCATTCAAATGATGCAGTGATTTCTGCTCAGATTATATCGGTATATCTGAGCTTATTTGTCTCAGAAATGAGTCTAGAAAGACTGTGTTTAGGGCTTATCATCTTTTCTGGGACCAGATCCTTCTTTACATCCACCTAATGTTGGATACGGAACATCCCTAAGAACCTCAGTGGACTTGTCCACCACGGAGACCTGTCCTGTGGCCAGCCCAGCCTGGAGGAGAACAGGAAGAAGCCTCCACCCTTTTTACACTTTGGTGTTGTAGTGGCACCTAGGAGCCACCTGACAGTGGGACCTCACAAGTGCTTGGGGACAGTCAGAGCAGCCTCTTCCCTCTTTGCACTGTGCCCCCATAGACCCCTGTGCTGTCACTGACAGCGTTTTCTGCCTGTTGCAGGTTTTTCTTCCTCACTGAATCATCCTCTTGGTACCACTGTGAGGTTGCATTCAGCAGCAGATCACAGCCCAGTCAAGAGCCACTTTTCCTTGTGCTCACTCCACTGCTGGGCACGGCTCCTGCAGGCCTGGCAGTCAGGGGGGAATTGTAGATTCCCAGACCTCTACAAGTGCAGCACCTCAGTGTTATGTCTTAAAGCACTCTATCAATAAGCAATCAATATATCAGTAAGTGCAGAAGAGGCAAAACTAGACACTGCCATGCCTGAAATACCACCCCTCAGCATGGCCTGGCTTCCCCATTCCTGGACTGTCTGTCAGGATCAGCCCAACTACTTGCTGAGGGGTGGGAAGTGTGCCTGCTGCTCCTTCAGAGCTTGTGGATCTCAGGGAAAAGTGATGGATCAAATCAGTATTTGATACCACTTCACTACAAATCCCTGTAACACCAGCCTTACAACGTGGATGACATATGTGTCTTGAGCTAAGTTTTGGATCAGGGTGGTGGGAGACAAAACTAATTTGATTGCAGTGGATGGAGCACCTCTGCTGTAGAGACAGGCGGAGAGAGTTGGGATTGTTCAGCCTAGAGAAGAGAAGGCTCCAGGGAAACTTTATTGCAGCCTTCCAGTACTTGAAAGGGGCTTATGAAAAAGAGGGAGAACAACTTTTTGCATGGGAAGATAGTGACAGGACAAGGGAGAATGGCTTTAAGATGAAAGAGATTTAGATGTTAGGAAAAAACTGTGGACTATTAGAGTGGTGAGGCCCTGGCACAGGTTGCCCAGAGCAGCTGTGGCTGCCCCATCCCTGGAAGTGTTCCAGGCCGGGTTGGATGGGGCTTGGAGCAACCTGGGATAGTGGGAGGTGTCCTTGCCCATGGCAGGGAGTTGGAACTGGATTATCTTTAATGTCCCTTGCAACCCAAACCATTCTGTGATTCATGATTCATTTATGATTCTATGATCCTGTGATAATTCTCTGCTGTCCCAGGAACTGCCTTTTCCCTTGAACATTTTCCAGGGTCTGGGGTTATAAACCAGAAGACAGAGGTTTCTGACCAGGGAAGGCTGCACAGCATCTGACCTGACACCACACCACTGCCATGGGATGAGCCCACATCCATGTGAAAGCCACGTGGTGACAAAAGGCCAAAGAACATAATGTCCCATGGAGATGGCAGTGAGAAAAGAGCTACAAGGTGGCACAATGTCCAAAAAACAAGGGGCTTGTGGTGCTGGCTTTCATCCCACCCCAGGCACTCTGCTCCTCTGGCATTCAGGCTGCTGCAGTGTTGTATAATGAGGCACAAAGCCTTCACCTGGGACGTGACTCCAAGGTCACCTCAAACTATTCCCTAAGCTGAGGCCCTGCCCCTGGGAAATCATTTTAAGGCAGCTGCCAGCAGCAGGAGTGAGCACGTTCCCACTGGAGGGGCTGATCTGTGCTGGCAGTGGATCCACCACCCTGGTGCCTGTGGATTGCCCGCGGTCACTCTGCTTCCTGTAGGCACCAAGCAGCCTGGTGTGACAAGAATTATGTCTCTCGTTTATATTTCATTTCAGCCAGTGCTGTAGTAACACTTTCCTGATGCATCAGATCCCGTCGTTTGGCTTCTGCTTTAGCCTGGTCTGACGTGACTTGAAGGGATGTGCACAGGGACTGCCCTCCCCCACTGCCTGTGCTGTAAATTTAGGAAGGCAGTGCTGGTTCAGGATGCATTACAGGGAGTGCGAGGCATCATTCATGCTGCCTTGGTGCTGTGTGTCATTCCCTCCCTGTCTGCCTCACTTCCAGGCATGAGGCATTTCTGTGCCATGGATTTCCTGGAGCTCAGAGTCTCATCAGCAGTCTGCCGGTACCCGGCTCTCCCGTGACCTTCTTGCTGACCTGCCCTCTGAGGAGTGCTGTAATTCCAGCAGTTTTACCATTTTCTTAGGGGATAAAATCTGCCAGTGACACAGGCCATTTGTAGACAGCAGGAATAAATCACTGGAGGTGTAAACACACTGTAAAATCACCGCACAACTCCTCAGATCCTGCTGCGTCCGTGTTCTCTCCTCACTGGTTTGCTTTGCCCTTTGCTCATTCCCTGTCACTTCTTTGTGGTTTTCCTAGGGCCCATTCCCATAGGTCTGCCTGGAACATTAGAAGTAGTTGGGGATAGTTTTGGCAAAACAGAAAGGGGGCAGGTTTAGATTGGATCTTAGGAAGAAATTCTTCGCTGTGAGAGTGGTGAGGCCCTGGCACAGGTTTGCCAGAGAAGCTTTAGCTTCCCCATCCCTATAAGGGTTCCAGGCCAGGTTGGATGGTGCTTGTAGCAACCTGGGATAGTGGAAGGTGTTCCTGCCCATGGCAGGGGGCTGGAATGAGATGGTCTTTAGGGTCTTTTCCAACCCAAAGCATCCTGTGATTCTATGGAAATCACTTTCTTCACCTGCCTGATGAAACTATTTCATTTTTCTTCTCTTCTTCCCCGGCTGCAAAAGGATGTTTTGCTCCACAGCTTTTCAGACTTCACAATTGTGAATTTTACCGTAAGTGGAGATGGGTATTGCCCACTTGGGGCTTAATAGATACTTTGGTCAGGTTCACGCTGACCTTAGTGCACAGTGGGTAAGGCCTTGGGTGAATTAAATGTAAGAGCATCTTTTCACGGTCTCTTCGTTAGCATCGAGTGTGAAGTCCAGGCAGGGACAGGTCGATGAGTAGCAGGTGGGTATCACCTCTTCCCTGGAATCAAGCTTCTCCTGGAAGCATGCACAATTCTCTCTAACTTCCTGAGGTACCAGTGGACACTACAGGTGGATAAATGTGACAGCAAACCTGGGTAGGGCACATCCCCTGGTGGAATGGTTCAACTCTGCTGAAGTTAATGGAGGTTTACCACAGAGCCATAGAATACTTTGAGTTGGAAGGGACCTTTTCAAGGTCATCCAGTCCAACCTCTATGTAGGGAAAGGCTGAGTTTGTGGTGTTGTCCTACATTTCATAATACTTCCTGGAGTGAGATCAGGTTCAATTTCTTTCTCAAATACATGCTCAGAGCAGCAAAATCCTTCCCTCTTTGGTCCTATAATTACTTAAGAGTTTGTTTCTCCTTGCAAATGTCCATTAAAGAGTTTTCTGGATGTTTTATCTTCAGGAGTAGGTAATACAGTCTGGGTGGATGCTAATGAGGGTAGGGAAAGAAAAATATTTTTGGGTTTCCTGAGCATCTCGGGTACTTCAGTGCTTAAAATAACGACGTCCTAAAGAACATTTGTTTCCCAATAATCTCATTTTACTGTGATTTAATATTTGTACTGTTATTAGCTCCCAGAACATCACACCCAGATGGAGGTGTTACAGTAGGGGCTGTTAAAATGGGGAGGAAGAGACTCTGACACAAGCAACAGAAACAAGAGACCTGCTAGATATGATCTATTATTCCCTTAGTATTCCCATGGTAAGGATGGGAAATGGAGTAACAGAGATTAATTTACTTGCCCGTAGTTATACAAGAAGCCAATTGCAAGGACATTGAACTGGTGTCAGGGACCTCAAGTCCCCATTTGATGTTTCATCACAAGAGCATTGAGTCACAGTGGGAATCAATGTTCAGTTCTGGATGCAGGAGGAATGTGGGATCAGACTTTTCCTGTTAGCAAACATAGGCAAGTTCATTTTCTTTTTGTGACTAACACTGGACAGTGCTCCTGTTGCCAAATATTTGCATGAAAATGAGTCCCTGCCATAATAAGATCTTATTTTTAGCATCTAATCGATGCTCAGGGCTTTGTGGTTTAATTACTGGAATAATTGTTTGCTGAAAACACAGTCTAGTATCTGTTTTTTTTCCTTTAAAGGTCAACTCCATCATTTTCCTTTCCAACCATTTAGTACTTTATTGATCTTTATGTCATTTCGTGGGGAGTGCTGTGTCTTGCCAGATGTAATAAAGGCCAAAACTTGAAATAAGAAAAGTACATCCTTTTCCTTAAACACAAAAATGGAAAAATCCCCTGTTTCAGCCTTCCTTGCTGCAGGCAAATCCTTCATCCAGTGTCCCCAGGAAAAACGATGCTGAAAATTACTTTTGTTCTTTATGGAAGGAAAAAAGCACACCAAGAGTCTTTCCCGAGCCTGATTAATATCAGACATAAACTGGAGTACAGAAAGGAATTTTGCAGTTTAGCTGCTGATCCTTTAAAGCAGATAAGGCTGCAGGCTCTGTCAGGGGGACAGGAAAGTCTGTGTGGTTTACATTTAGAGAGGGCTGGATGAGAAATGCCCTCTTCTTTTGGTAAAAGGGAATATTACGTGGCGTCGGCTGGAGATTTAGCAGCTGTTTAGTCACGTAACAGCCACTATTATTTTGCTGCTGTCCTGCAGCCGAAATGAGATGCTGTTGGAACAGAGGGATGTGTGAGGTGCTCTCCCTCTGCGGCCTCTCCAGCTTTCCACTCCTCTCATCATCTTGACATTTGGTTTTAATTTGCAGCAATCTCTCTGTCTTTGCCAGGCTATGGGGGAAGGGTGCTGGGTTATGGAGTGGAAAATAGGCTTGGAGAGAAATCGGCATTAAAAGGTAGCACAGGACCAATTTCCATTTTGTGCCTTTTTTTACTGTAAATACTCAGAGTCAAACTTTACACTCGTCTCTCAGGCAAAACCAGCAGTGATTTCAGGGGGACTTGGTGCCAGAAAAGCTAAAACATTTTTAGCTAAAAGCTAAAAGCTTAATGTAAGGGCACCTCCCTGTAAATCTGCGCATGCCACGGCAATCATTCAATTGGTTGGATTTATATTCTGTTGTGTTCTGGTTCCTGATAATTTAGCTGAGCTTTAGCTGTTTGGACCAAGATTTTGCCATGGTGCTTGCATGAGACTTTTTAAGAATACTTCAGCTACAGAAGTTCACCTGCTCCAGTGGGTGAATCGAGGGCAAAAATAAACCATTAATAAATTTATCACTGGAGACCTCTGAGAAAAAAATAATTGTACAGTGACATTTTAGAAGAATTAAGAGTGCAGGGATTAGCACAAACTCTGGGGGAGATACATTAGTGCCCTGAAAGAGCCTGGGAAGGTTTTCTTTCATAGGACATGTGCCTCTTCAACTGCTGCTTCTATGCAGTTATATTTGGATAGTGGTGTGTAAATAAACAGCTCACAAAAGCTACCTTAAAAAGGTTATTAAAGCTGCAAAGTCAAAGCTCATGAGTAAAGAAAGATTGTGCATCTTCAGCAGGATACCACTTTGACAAAATAGCTCCAGTGAGACCTTAGACTCTCTTCCAGTACCTGAAGGGGCTCCAAGAGAGCTGGAGGGGGATTTTGGACAAGGGCATGGAGGAACAGCACAAGGGAGAATGGCTTCACATTGACAGAAGTCGGGGTTAGATGGGATATTGGGAAGAAATTGTTGCCTGAGGGTGGTGAGGCCCTGGCACAGGCTGCCCAGAGAAGCTGTGGCTGTCCCATCCCTGGAAGTGTCCAAGGCCAGGTTGGACGGGGCTTGGAGCAACCTGGGATAGTGGAAGTTGTCCCTGCCCATGGCAGGGGTTGGAACTGGATGGTCTTTAAGGTCTCTTCCAACCCAAACCATGTGTGATTCCGTGAAAGCTGGTGAATATGAACATTTGCAGCGTACAGGAAACCCCAGTAGCTAAAGAAAGGTGGGTTCTCCCTGCTGGTAAGTCCGTGTGTTGCTCCAGGAGCTGTGCCAGGGCAGAGCGATGGAGAAGCTGATCCCATGTGCGCTCTGCAGCTCAGCTGCTGCCATTTCCATGAGCAAAGTTTGCATTTCCTCTCCCAGAGCGCACACAGCTTTTGGAGGCTGTCTGATCCAGTAAATGTTTACTCATACAACAAATTATGACAGGCACTTCACAGCAACATCCTCCTGATGCCTTTTACTTTTAGGATACTGAGAGGTTTTGTACCCTTGGCTTTGTCTTAACAACTTGTGCCTGTCTGGGGTCCCTCAGAGAGAACCAAACAGTTTGTCTGTGCCAACAAGTGTTTTGAAGGCACCACAGAAGAACTGAGTTCAGAGAGAAGTGCGAAGGCAGAAGGGCAGTGCCTTTGCCAGCCTCAGCAAGTGTCTGCTCAGATTAAAGTGCAAAACAGCTGAAAAAGTGCAAGGAAAAAGGAAACGGAGGAACCAGACCTAATGCCGTGGGGAAGGCAGTGTCAAAAGGATTGATAAAGTCAAGAAAGGACTTGTGAAGCCCGTTTTAGTTTCTACTTTCTGGATGAGCGTAGCAAGTTCTCTCCCCATTTTCATTTCCCTCCAAAGAGATTTGGGCAGGTTGTGGCAGGTGATGGTGTGCAGCCAGGCTTGGATTGCAGCTGGATGGACAGGGAAAAGGGTGGAGTTGGTACAGTTCAGAGACCAGACAGTTCCATGGTAACTATTAAAGTTCACTTCGTTAATTCAAAGTTTACCCAACCAAAATTTTTGTCTGAAAACATAAATGTTAATTGTCAGTTTGACATTTGTTTGATTATCTGGCCGTTCAAGCCTCCTCAAGTTGGGCATGGCAGGCACTTCATCCATCAGCATTCCTATCAGGTAGGTGTAGTTCTTCTTCTGGAATTAAAAATATGCTGCCTTCCAGCCAGATGCCATTTTCTTTATTATTTATTTGTGCTAGTAAGTAAATTGAAAATTGTGGGGTTTTTTAAGGGAAAGGAGCTGCTGCAGCCTTGTGCCATTAAGTTGTCAGAGCTGAGCAGATGAAGCACGAAGCATTTCTGCGAAGTTGTTCTCACTAGTCTCATTTGGGAAAAAAGTCTCACCTGCAAGGGAAAGGGATGAAATCTGTAATGGAACAGGGCAGGTTTCTTGCTATATACAGACTGATTGAAAGTAATTGATCTTTTCTTTATTTTTTTATACTTTAACCAGCTCTACTTTGCTGAAAGAGTGTAGGTTTGGTTTAGATATTGGGAAGAAATTCTTGGCTGTGAGGGTGGGTGAGGCCCTGGCACAGGTTGCCCAGAGAAGCTGTGGCTGCCCCATCCCTGGAAGTGTTCCAGGCCAGGTTGGATGGGGCTTGGAGCAACCTGGGATAGTGGAAGGTGTCCCTGCCCATGGCAGGTGGTGGAATGAGGTGGTTTTAAGGTCCCTCCCAACCCAAACCATTCTGGGATTTTATGAATGAGGGATGTAGTTGTTGGCCCCAGTGAGAAGCAGCACCAAACCCCAGCCATTCCGTGTTGGGGAGTGGGAAGAGCAGGGTTAGCAGGAAGGAGAGGAATGAATTTGTCTTAGGGAAGAAGGTGATGACAAATCTGTGCTGAGCTGCATCAGCTGCAGGATGCACTTACCTTTCACTGTGCCTGCAAAAAAAGCCTCCTCACTATGGATTTACAATTTCCACACTCTTGCAGATACGCCAAGCTGGACTTTTGTTGCCTTACAACACTTTGTGGCTGGCATGAAAACCTTGGAGGAAGGCAGAGCAAACCCAACATCCAGAGGAGGCTTTGCCAGTGCTCAGGAAGGGCTCCTGTCTTTGCTTCTTGGCTCCATCCCCCTTGGCCTCCTGGATCTGTCTGATGCACAGGTCTCTTGCAGTGGGAATTGCCATCTACTGCAGTGGGGACCTTGTCCTTAAACAGCTTCTCTGGCTCCTGAGATAGGGACGTCTCTGATCTCAGGCAGATGTGAAAGCCATTAATAGTATCTGTTAGATCAAAATCTTTTCGTCCTCTGAGCATGACTGATATTTTGTGATTTCCCAGAGTGAAGTTTGCTGCAGCCCTCTCAGCCAGTTGCAGTCAAGGAATTGCAGGTGTAATGGTTGGGGCAGGTTACCCGAGCTCCAGGTTAGTTTTTAGCCATAAAACCACCCTTCATTCCTTTTCCCTGCCCTTGGGACAGTGTGTAGGATCCTGGGGGCCACATTTTCACTGCTGGTCTGGTGGTCACGATGGAGAATTATTAAAAGGGAAGGTGATGGATGAATCTTTATCAGTAGGAAGATGAAGTTCTGGAATGAAGAGGTAAATGCTGGATTTGAAAATAAAGGGGGATGTGCAGGGATGAGTGATAATGTGCCACGGAAAAACAGAATTGCTTTGACTGATGATTAAAAAAGAGAATATGATTAAAACAAGCTGATAAGATGAAACCAAAGTGACAAGATAAAGCAGCAGGGCATCCAAGAGGGGAAGGGGGAGACAGAACTGATGGGAGGAGGGCATGAATTATTGATTGAAATCTCCACCAGAAGTCTTCGCATTTTCTTATCTGGCAAGGGAGAGAATAAATGAGAAGTGAACAGAATTATTAAGCAGCTTTATCATTGCATTGGAGTGGATAATTAGGCAATTAGGATTACTAAAAGTTGGCAAAGCAAGAGGCCTGGAGGTCTTGTGCTCCTGATTCTAGAGGGGGGTGGTGAGGGAAGCAGGGAAAAGCCTTTGGCGAGATTCGATGGTGCGTTATGGTCAGATGGAAAGGCAGAGCCAGGCTCTGGCACCCAGTGCCCTGCAGCTGCCAGAGCAAAGGGGGACTCAGGAGACCTGGCTAATGAAAAAGAACTAATTTGAAGATGGGCAGTCCATAGAACAGCAATAAGAAATGAGATCAGGAGTGAAGGCCCCAGCTTATGAAGGATGTGGAACTGCTGGAGTGAGTCCAGAGGAGGCCACGGAGATGCTCAGGGGGCTGGAGCCCCTCTGCTCTGGAGACAGGCTGGGAGAGCTGGGGGTGTTCAGCCTGGAGAAGAGAAGTGTTCAGAGAGATCTGAGAGCCCCTTCCAGTGCCTAAAGGGGCTCCAAGAGAGATGGAGAGGGACTTTGGATAAGGGCCTGGAGTGACAGGACAAGGGGGAATGGCTTCCCACTGCCAGAGGGCAGGGTTAGATGGGATATTGGGAAGAAATTCTTGGCTGTGATGCGGTGAGGCCCTGGCACAGATTGCCCAGAGGAGCTGTGGCTGCCCCATCCCTGGAAGTCCAACGTCACCTCCTGTCCCTCTCCAGCCCACGTCTGCCACAACCTGAACTTTCAGAATGGTTTTGCTCATGGGGGTTTTTGACTGTCCCCTTAGACCAGATACCTCCAAGGAAGGGCCAGACACCACAGGCTGCTGCTGACACTCCTTTAGTTGGCATCATAGCACCTTAATAGCTGGCTGCACATTTTGAAGGGGAAAGCTGGGTAAAAATGACTAAAAATAGCACATTGTGCGTGTCTCAGTTCATCCTGTGCTGCTCTGACACCGCTGTCAGACAACTGTGCTCCTCCTCTGTGCTCCTGACCAGCTTAATCTTCAGCTATATGTTATTTAAAATTAATTTGCAGAGATGCAGACATTATATAAATCACTGAGGAAATGTCAGATTATGTATGTAATTTGCAGAAGTGCTCCACACTGATCTTACTTAGCTCCCCATGAAACCAAGGGATCAAAATTAAGCCAAGACAGAGTTTGGACAGTTCACCATCCTTAAAATGCCATGGAAGACGAGCCAGCACTGCAGACACTTGTTAGTAATTCACACCTGGAGGTTGTTGTAATATCTTCAGGACATTTGGTGATGAGGGACAGAGAAAAAAGGAGATGATGAAAAATACATTGACTAGAGTATTTCTTACTAATTATTTGCTTGGCCTCATTGGAAATTCACCTGGTGTTCTTGGAGAGCATTGTGTGTTCATGAGAAGGTGCCAACCACAACGTTCCTCTTCCAAGACCAAGTTCAGAATATTAATCATGGATAATGAAGCATAATTAGAGTCTGAAGTCCAGAGTTAATTGATGGTAGCTGCTTAGCATAGATATCAATTCTAACCTGAAATAATGCTTTGTGTCCTACCCACACCCCACAGCGTCCCCAGATGGGTAAGGAATTGTTGCAGTAAGTGCTTGGTTTTGATGACACAGTGACTTGCCGTTTCCTCAAAGGTGTTAAAACAGTTTTGTGCGTTAGTGACATGAAAAGTGTTTGTAATTCCTGGTAATCCAGAGCTCCTTGACTTGTCCTGGCCCCAGCCTGACAGGCTGCAGAGTCCAGGACCTTGGCTGTGACGGCTCCGCACTCTCCTCTCCTTCCCAGGAGAGGTGAACATGCTGCTGCCACACACCAGTGCAGTTCTGCCAGGACATTCAAGGGTTTTTGGCCTCCTGCTGCCTTAATCTCCTGAATTTGGGGCCATTCTTTTCCTCTAGCAGAGGTCAGAGGCTGTGACCCAGCCAGCCAACCTGTGTCTGCATTAGAGCATCCCTTGGATAGCCACCCAATCTGGGAGAAATCACCTTGGGTTGTTTTTCCTGTGGCCTGGGTTGATTCCCAGAGGCATCTGACATGTGCTCTGCATGGCTGAAAACAAGGTTGGTTTTAATAATAAGCAATTATGTGATAGCAAACAAAGATTTGTACTATGGAGTTTGTGGGTCCCAGCGGACGCACTGCTGTTGTTTTGTGGAGCAGAGGGGAACAAAGCCAGAGCTTGTGTTTGCTGGAAATAGGTAATAGAATATTATTAGATCAGCCCCTGCCTCTGCCTTGGCAGAAACACTCCGGAGTTAATTGCTGCTTTAGAGCACCGTTGTTCAGCAGCAAGAAAGTGGGTCGGCTGTTGAGGAGATCACTGATCCCATATAATTGCTGTGAAAGACATAAAAATAGGCTTTGTGCTCAGCTTGAGTCTGGGCCAGCTGAGCAGCACAGTGGCTTTCATCAGTGGTGGGCACACGCTGAGGGTACCTGTGTGGCTGCCTGGGCGTGCACAGGGGACATCAGTCCAAAGCCCTGTGGTTCGGAAGCTGTGCGTGTTACCGTGTGACTGAGCCACTGTCACCACCCCTGCTGGCAGTGTTACATCTGAAAACCCAGCTGAGCAACCTGACCCAGGGGAACCATGAATTCCCTTCCTCTCTAGTGTTCCACTGGGAGTGACTTCAAGGCATGCGGGATGGTGATGGCACCTCCATAAATTGGGTTTACTATGGCTTAGTCCATACAGGGCAGGACTAATGGTGGGAAGAGTTGATAAAAGTAGACTTCTTGTCCTCTCCTAGTACTGTGTGTCTCTCTCTCCTGGATAATCCATCTTTTTTCCCAGGTCCTTGTCAGACGTGAGTTTGTGTATGTGCACTTGTGCCTGTTTCACATGTTTTCACCTCTAGCTAATTTGGGATCCTTCTGTTTGGAAACTGTTATGTTACTGACACTTAAAAGGGGAGTATTCAAATCACTTTGAACTTGTGGTGTTGTATCTGAGTCGTAAAATAACCATTTACTGCTGGCCCCTCCCCACTCACAGCAAGGCTCCTTTCTAAAGGATGCCCTGGGTGGTGTATGTGCATGTGCAGACTCTAATACTGCTGATGCAAGCTTTGAAAGGACCTCTTATAACAAAGCAGGCTTGGAGATAGGGTCTCACTACTTAAATGATGGGTTACATTTGAAATCTAATGTGTCCTGGGAGAAATATCCCTCAGAAGGACATCGGTGTATCCAAGAGTACCCGTAGCATTGTCCTCCTGGAGAAATGGGGATGCTTGACCAGACTTAGAACACACTTGGTGAACCCTGAAAAAAACAACATTTAACTGTTTACTTGCTTCTTACCTATGAGCAGGAATTAGTTCAAATCCTAGTGGATGTCTGTGGGTGTTTTGCCCTCAGACACGTCCAGTGCCCTGTGGTGTAGAGGTCCTGTGCACCCACTGCTGAGCCCTTGCAGTTCTTTGAGATTAGCTGGATATTTCATCCCAAAGTCCGTGCCATCACAGCATTTTCTCAGGTTATCATATTTCACAGGACTTACATTAACTCTTAGGAAAAGAAAGTCGCTGCGCTGGCCGTGTGTATTTACTTGGTTTACCAAGTTTGGCACCTCCAGTGCTCCCCCAGCCCTCTGGTGGCTTCCCAGAGCAGGCAGTGGCCCTTCCAGAAAAGCAAGGGAATAAAAGACGGGGAATAACACCTTTTTAGCCATCGTTACAGGCTGTACCAAATAGAAGGAAGAATATCTATGTGGAGGAGGCCAGTGGAAGGGGATACCTGCGCTGTAAGGTTTTCTTCTTGTCCTTGTATGAGAAGTAAAACTCCACAACCTGAAATCCTGTTTTGATATTCCTTTTTTAACCACTCTGAAGATGTGAATTGCTCAGGCAAAAGTGAGCTGCTTGCCTGCCAACTCACTTGAAGAGTTGCTCATGTTGTTTTTCAGCTGCATTTGCTCTTTCTCATGAATGAGGAGAGAGGGAATCTAATGTAAAGTCTTATCAGCTTGTCAAGTTAATTACTGTCTATTTTAATACTATCATTATCAATCGTTACTAATTAATGTAAGTAACATGATTACAGTTTTTTTGTCTTATTTTTCAGTGAGAAGCTGGATGGAGAAGCTGAAAGATAAGGTAGGAGGCTCAGTGTTTCAACTCCTTTCAAAGAAAAACATGTTTACTTGCAGGAATAAATAAACTCGTGTCAGTGCAGTTCTTTATCTCTACAAAGACAATTGAGAAAGGGCTTAAAATTTTCTCTGGAAGGCAAATGAACCAGATGCTGCTGGTATATGGTGGTGTCAACCTCCAGTAGATCCCTGATGGGCAGTAACTAAGAGCAGAAGGAGGGGCAGAGGTGTTTGATTGATTTCTCTGCACCAGAAAATGACCTTGTTGTCAGACAACCAGAGTTACTTTTTTAGTGCCCCTTAATTTATCCTAGAATCATAGAATAGTTTGAGTTTGAAGGGACTTTTAAAAGGCCATCTAGTCCAACCCCCCCTGCATTGAGCAGGAACATCTTCCACTAGATCATAATCAGGTTGCTCAGGACCCTGTCCAACCTGACCTGGAGTGTTTCCAGGGATCCCAGGGTAAGGAACTTACTCCACACCTTTTCTCTAAGTGCTAAGCTTGGTTCTGAATCCAAATCAAGAGACTTTCGGTGCTCCTCTCTGGTGAGAGGCTGTGTGCCGTGTCACCTCCTGGACAAAACATTCCCTCCCTCCACATGCACGAAGAGCTGCAAATGCCTGGAAGGAAAAAAGGGTAAACACAAGAAGACTGAGAAGATAACAGGCCCTGATCATTTATCCCTGGCATCACAGGGGGTAATCCATTGGAATCAAGAGCTGTGCCAGCCACAGGCAGTGATGGCTTTTTAGTCTCTCCTGCCCTGGAGCAAATATTAACATTTTGAAATGGTTGTGAAGCCTTCCAAACGTTGTGTTGCTGGTGGCAGAGTCGCGAAGCTGGAAATGAAGTGGCAGTTTTGTTTTAAGGCAAGAACATTTTGTCAGTCAAGAAGGCTGGGAAATTCTTGAACAGGATCAGAGTCAATAGATGAAAAAACCACCACAAGAAAACTCTGAAAATACATCTCTGAGCTTACGCAGCCTGTCACCCAAGGAGCCCAGCCTTCCCACGTGGTCCTCACCAAATTTCAGCAGCACTTTACCACCACATCAGAGCAGAGAGATGGGGTCTGGCTATCAATTTTCCAGGACAGGGGAGTGGAAGGGTTTAAGGTGGGTTCCTGCCCAGCCTTTTTTTGAGTTGCTTTTCTGCTCACACTAGGAAGGAGGAATGTCTAGTACGAGCTCTGCTCATGGCAGAGCTCTTTGGCCTGGGATTCAGCCCGAGCGGACGCTGAAAGGACAGAGAATGGTTTTCCCAGTGAAGGTAAAGAGCAGACTCCAGGGCTGGTTGGGTGCCTGGAGTGAATGCAGCATGCACAGGGCACCTGCTCATGCCAACACGTGGCATGCACGAGCTTGGGGACGTCAGTGTGTTCTCACTGAAGTGTAGCTTTCACTTCTTTCCTTGTGGCACCTTGGTCTCCTCTGTCCTTCCCCATTGCAGGGGGGGTGCTTGTTCCGTGTTCCAACCTCTTGCAGGTAGATCCTGGACTGCCTGGCAGTGCCCAGCACAAGCACTGGTGTAACTGAGGATCCACTGGTGTCCATTTAAAGAGAGATTTGGCCCTGAGCCATCTCCCTCCTTTGGGGAACAGCAGACACATGGAAGCAGATCTTTCACCTCACCTGGCTCACATTTTCCCTTAGAAAAGCCCAACAAAAAGCACTCCCCCACCCCCAACCAAATGCTGGTGTAGCAAATAAATCTGTTCACCCCATTCCCTCCTCTTCCTTGTTGAGTTTATCAGCACCAGTCATATATGCCTTACTCATTTGCCCCTTTCCTCTGTTTTACAATCCCTCCATCGGGAAGAGGATCCTGGCACATGATGGCACGTGATATCTCTGAGAGATACATCCTTCTGTGTCCCGGTCCATGGGAGAGGGAAGGGTGTGGGGAGCAGGGGTCAGGGACAGATTTATGTCTGGTCTCCTGCAAACACTGTGCAAATGTTGCATTTGGCGTGGTGAATAATGGACATGAGGTTCCTCTGAAGTTCTCTTGCTGTTATCTCCGAGCTCAGGAAGGTCACAGTCATGGTCTGGGTGCATTAAAAGCATCCCTAAAGAAGCTACATCTTCACCATGGGAAAGGGTCAGAAAACATGGCTTTGGAGCTGCCTGTGAAATGGGGTTTCTATCAGGCAAGTGCAGAATCCCTCGAAAGCTGCACGACACAGAAGGTCTGGATCTGCATCATGTCACAGGCTTTTGGGGTATAAAACGTTGATCTGGCTTTTGAGGGAAACCTGTAAAAGGACCATGGGTTGGTCAGGTATGATAAAGGCTCACAGACAGTCTAAGGAGTTTGTTGTATTAAAAGTAGTGATTTCTACATGGAAACTCAACTGGGCAGCAGCTAAAAGCCATTTCCAGTGACTGCCTGTGCCAGCAGCAAAGTTCCAGAAATAGAAAACCCCACACTGCACTAATTAGGTCACCCAATTAAGGCACCTTAATTACCTCGCAGAGATGGAGCCTTTTTAGCTGTGTTCTCACTAACCTCCTTTTTCAGGAGCTGGGTGCAGGGATGCAGCCCCCTCCCAGCACCTGTGCTGCAGGGCGGTGGGTTCTCTGGGAGGGTGTTCAGGGAATCCGCACAATGCAGCTGAAGATCCCTCAAGCCTTGGGATCCAGACACAAAGGTGTTACTATTTAAAGCACTGAGTAGGATCTGGAGGGGTTTGGGAGAGCAACCCAGCCCTTGTTAGCATTGTGTCTGCCCTAGATGAAAGCAGTTACTTTCATTCTCCAGGTAAGGATACAAAGGCAGGGCAGTGCACCTGAACAGCTTTCCTTTTTTTTTTCCCCCTCCCACTCTGTGAATTATGGAAGAAAAGTAATTCTGGTGTAAGTGTGTGTTGTGGCTCTGTGTTGCAGTCTGGGAGTGCAGGTGAAGATGAGTGGTTGTAAGCAATGGGCTGAGGCTCTCTAAGAGCTTGGCTGATGGTCCTCAGGATTGGTGCATCTGTCCCTTGGCAGGTGTAAAATCTATTCTGGGGGGTGGAAACGGTGAAGGGTGAAGCTGTAGTGGCACAGCAGAGGACTCTGCTGCTGCAGTGTGAAGGAAGGCAGAGCTTCTGAGGGAGGGGGCCAGGCTGTACCTGCCTCCCTTGCAACACTGGGCTGCACCTGCCCGATTTAGGTGAGGATGCTGAAGCAGTCTGTCACTTTAAAATTTAGGTTCATTTTCATTTAAAGCAGTAAAATATAAAATAACAAGGACTAGGGAATATTTTCCAGAGGATTTTAAATGTTTAGATGTGTAGTGTCTAAATTAGTCTTGCTATCTGTATGGTTTTTTAATGGGCAGTGCAAACATATGGATCACAGGAATGGAATTAGAGCTGATTTACTTTTGCTGTGCCTCCCTTAGGGCCAGCTGAAGGTGTGTGTGCCCTCCCTCCATGTCATCATCCTGCTCTCACGCAAATGACCGCTTCCCATGCAAAGAAAAAGTGTTTGGCTCAAAGATTTTGAGTACAAAGCAGAGGAGACCCAGGCTGGGCTGGGCACAGAGAGGGCAGGGGGGTTGGAACGCGTTGATTTTTAAGATCTCTTTGAACACAAACCTTTCTGTGATACACCTGTGCCTTTATTGGTGGTGGTGGTGGTACCTGGGGAGCTCAGAGCAGCACTCAGCCTGCTTTCCACAGGATCTGGTGAGGCTGTTTGTGTGGTCACAGATTTTTGGTGTGACTTGAGATTGCCTGGCCTTGGTGCTTGAGGTTTTCCTTCACACTTAAACCCATACTGACAGACACTTCACCCAAATTGTTCCTTCTGCTAAATCTGGGCAGGTTCTCAACTGTCAACAGTACATATCTGTTAGAAAAAGCTGATGGTGAGGAAGCTGTGGTGGTTTGACAGCTTGGTCCTGGAGTGGGGCCGATTTGGGCTTGCTTAGCCCCTGGGACCAGGGCTCATCCCGTGCAGGCAGGTGGTAGGGACTCAAATCCAACAAACTTTGAGGAAAGCACCACGGGGATACATTTCAGTCCTAGAACTGGTGAAAACTGACTCTGAAAGGATGGTCTTGTGAGTGCTGCTTTTGCTTCTCTTTCCCACTTAGGCAGGATACATGTCGGGGATGCTGGTTCCCGTGGGAGTGGGAATAGCCGGAGCCCTGTTCATCCTGGGAGCACTCTACAGCATCAAGATCATGAACCGCCGAAGGAGAAATGGCTCGAAGAGACATAAAAGAAAGGTATGGAAACTGCAAAGACAGACTCCAATCCCACCCATTCTCCCATTAACCCTCTTGGCTGTAAAGCGAGCACAGCCTGGGTATGGTTAAAGTGCCTGGGATGTCTTGGTTATGGGATGGGGCGATCCAAATGCCTTTTATCCAATCTCCTTGTTGCACGTGGAGCTCCTTCATGTCTCTTTTCCCCCCCCAGCAGAGGGAGTTTAACAGCATGCAGGACCGAGTCATGCTCTTGGCTGACAGCTCCGAAGACGAATTTTGAAGCGGACTGCAGTGCCCTTGTGACTTTTCCAAGGAGGGAGGGAGAGGGAGAAGAAGAACAAGTGACTCTGTGCTGCATCCCTGCTCTCTCCACCACCCCAGGGCCCCAGCAGGGCTCAGTGCCCTGGCCAAGGCATGCTACGCTCTTCGTGTCCCGCCAGTGATGTTTGTTTGATACCAGTAGTGGAGATTTCACATTTCAGATCCACAACGCGTCTTGTTACAGCTGGAGCTGATCCATATGGATGATTATTTTCCTATCACCCTGGTGTACTGTTTTGGTCCTGGCTGGCAGTAATCTAATCATAACAATAGCTCTCACCTAACCCGGGAATGGAAATCTTTACTGTGAATGACTGCTGTCCAATTAATTTTAAATGTCACATTACCTGAGCTAGAGTTCATTAGTGCTAAGATTAGCTGCTCCGCTTAATTAATGAGTTGTACACCTGAACTGTGTCCCTGGCCACCTGAGAAGTGCCCATGTGCAGTGTTCTTGATTCAGTTTGAAGCACATTTCTGCACGTGGGTGCCTGACTCTCACCCCTGCTCTCTCCCTTCAGCTCTGCTCCACACTGCTTGGAGACACACAGGAATGGCCTCAGCGCTTGATTTCACCACAGAAATCCTGTCCATTTTCAACCAGCACTGTCTGTTACAGCACAATAAATACCAGCGCTCACCTACTGACGGGTGGTCTTGCATGGATCTCTCAGATTTTGGTTGGTGTAGGTCAGGGAAGAGGCAGGTCAGAGGCTTCCTCAGCTCCTGCCTCCTTGTAACTACACTCCTGTTTGAAGGACGCTAGTTAGTGGTTCATCTCTTTCCAAGGCGGCATTCCTATAGGGATGAAAGTGGACCATCTGTCCCATTTACCCACTGGAAATTGCATTTTCAGCCCCTGAAAGCTGCACGAACAGCAGCACCTTTGGGGGATTTGGATGGGTCTTGTCTTATAGAATCACAGAATGGTTTGGGTTGGAAGGGACCTTCAAGACCATCTCATTCCACCCCCCTTGCACTATCCCAGCTTCCTTCAAGCCCCGTCCAACCTGGCCTGGAATACTTCTAGTGACGGGGCAGCCACAGCTTCTCTGGGCAACTGGTCTCCAGTCTCCAGACCACGGAGTACAGAAAGGCACCAAAGGTTGTGGAGCAGGTGACTGTCAGTGTTGAGGGATTCATGGCTAAATAGTGGGAAAGCAGCCACAGCTGGAGAGGTGTTTGCTTTGGGGATGTGAAATGGCCACACTGGGAAGCCTTGGCCGTGGGGGGGAAGGTGGAGCTGTAGGACAGGTGGATTCAGAGGTTGTAGCAGTGAAGCCAAGGGTGGCACAGGGTGAGGGCAAGCTTTGCTGGGTTAGCCCTGGGTTACAGGGGGAGATACAGCCAGTGCCAGGCACCAGACAGGGGAGGCTGATGTTGCTTTGCACAGAAACGCTGCCAAAATAGCTCGAAAAAGGGCTGCGTTACTTGATCTCTGCTTCTGGTTATGCAATTACTTCAGTCTGACATTTTGTGCAAAACATCCATATTTCTGAGGTGGGAATCGCTGTTTTGTGGGGAATCATCCTTCGTGCAAGGAACAGTGACTGTTGCCAGAGGAGACCTGATCAGAGAAATAAGGGCAGACCACACATCTGTGAGATTAAATCCCACTGAGCCTTTGAAGCAGTGGAGGGAGGAGAGTTTGAGGAGGGGCAGGTGCAGGGTGTCATTCCTTGTGAAGGTGGAAGGATGGTGAAAGGTAGATGTTGGTGATGGTAAGCAAATGCCTTGTGGGAGTGTGAGTGGGATTGCAAGGTAGAGAGCACATTCAGAAGCCCCTCCTCAGGCTGAGTTCTCTTTGAGGAGGTCAGGGGCCTCCTCTGGACGTTAACTCACCAGATGTGATGTTCAGCTCTGAACAATCTGTGGTCTTCAGAGCCCGGGTACTTTCCTGTGGGCCTTACCTCTACAGCTACCGAGTCATCTCCCATCTGGAGAAGGACAGGTGGGACAACCTCGTTGCAAAACGCTACCAGTGGAAGTCTTCCAGTCAAACAGCTGTGTGTGGTCCCTCACACATTCATCCTGACAAGTTTATGGGAAGCAGGCTGGGGAGACTGGTCCATCAACATGTCGGGGAAGGTCTTCATACCCTAGTGCCTCTAGGTCAGGCTTTCCCAGACAGGGCTCCACAGTGCATCTCTCCCTTCTGGTTCCTGAAACTTCAACCAGGAGAATCTTGCCCTGCTAAAAGCAGCCCCACGTCTTTAACAGGCACTGAGGGGCAATCCACAAAGTCCAGCTGCCCCTAGAGAAAATGAAAGCCTCTTTCTCCTATAATGAGCGATCACTGCAAGTTAAGATGAAGTTTTCCTTCCAGACTCGTCTGTCCCTATGTCCTTCTCATTCCTAAGTCTGTTGGAGGTGCTCAGGAAGTGTTGGCAGTCCAGGTGAGCACTGCTGACTGCCTTGCAGCATTGGAAATCAGGAAATGTTGTCCCTTGGGCTCTTTGGTGATTTGTTCCTGGCAAGGCGTGATGGGGGTTGCAAAGTAAAATGACTTCTCCATTCCAGGTTGCTGGAGATCATCTTCAGAAAGGCTTGTTTTTCAGGTACAGTGCCAGGCAGGCTGGAAATGAGACTCAGGCAGCTGCAAGGTGTTCTTGAAGTGCTTTACCCTGGTCCAGCATGGGAGGCACGGGGAATCAGCAGTGGTAAAGGGCCTTGGCCTCTGCAAGAGGGAGCCTGTCTTGGAGCATAAGTTGTGTTTAGTATCCAGTAAAATGCAGAGCTGCTGGGCCTGTCAGGAGAAGGAGGAGGGATGGCTGAGCAAGGCTGCGGGCTGCTGGTTTAAGTACCCCAGCTCTGGCAGCACAGGAGGATTTTTATGGGTGGATTGTCAATTTGATGGATTGGGAAGGCGGGTGGGGTGGTGCCATGGCCTCTGGTTGTGCTAATAAATCCACAGTTTGGGAAACACTGGCTTTCTGCAGTGGCAATGAGTCTCCCTGTCTCTCTTCTCCTGCCCCAACATAATGAACTTAAGGAATTAAAGGTAATCCTGTCAGTCAGAATGACAAAGGTGGGGTTTTACTGCATCAGCGGGGGGGCCCTGGTGTCCTCAGAACCAGGCTTCCCTCCGAGAGGACGTGGCAAGGCTGGGTGGGATGCTGGAAATCAGCAGTGCCACAAGTGGGGCTGACAGATAGTTGCAAGTGGATATATGGAAGGTATGGTGGGACAACCTGGGCAAGCAGGAGAGTGGTAGCCAAAAGGGAGATCCAGCTGCGTGCACAGTTCAGTGTGGGCTCTCTGGTCTCTGCTGGAGACAGACTTAGCAGCTAGAAGGGTTTTGCTTGTGGTCCATCCTCACTGCCAGGCCTGTGTCTGGCTCTGAACACCAACCAAGGAGCTTTGATTGGGAGCTGACTACTGTTGGCCAACTTTCTGACCTGCTCAGCAGAGCAGAGATGCCAGCTGATGTCCATTTGAAGTGGAGGTGTCTGTTGAATGGTTGGTTCTGGTCAGGTACCAGTCTTCCCGTGTCTTCAGCTTAACCTGGAAGCAAGATGGACAGTCAGAACCAGCCTTGGATCCCAGGGAAGCTTGTGGGAGCCTTTGGAGCCCAGACAGGGTTTTCTGCAGTGCCCCCAGCATCAGTGCAGTTTGTGAAGGTCCTGAAAGCACAAGTATCATTCAGCTCCTTCCCTTCTCATCCAAGGCCAGTAGACTTTGAATTGGGCTCTTAAAATTATTCTCCATACAACTCCTGGAGTTTAATTGATTTCCTTGAACAGAGATGGCAGGAGGGAGGGGAGGAGGGGTTAAGGTGGGAGCTGAAGCTCCAGTGGCTTAACGCCCTGCTGATTTAATCTGTACCTCTGCATTGCCAAACAAGCAGATTCTTTTGAGAGAGACAGGACAGGAAAAGCAGCCAAGAAAGATCCTCCTCACCCTCATCCTCTGTTCTGGGTGAACTGCAAGCCCCTGAGTGCTGAGGTGACACTGGCACGGCTGCGACGGCGACTTCACTGCAGCAATAAAATAATCCCTCGACTGACACAAAAGTCCCTCGCCTCTGTTTTGCATTTTCCCGATAGCACAAGCCAGAATTTATTGAAGGCACCACACAACAGCATCTCCAGCCCCATTTCTGACAGGAGGAACCAGCCCAGTGTGCAGCTCTTGCCCTGGTGAAATGCACCTCTTCTATACAACTGCTGATTTTTAAAGGTGTCTCTGAGGCCAGATGTTCCCCCTGACAGGTTTCTCTGGACTGCACTGCTTCCATAGAGTGATGTTAGCAGTCCTCATGCTTCCTTGTGGTTTTCTATTTTGGACAGGAACAACTCCTCATACTGTAACTATGGAATGTAGCACTTTGTTAAATGAAAACATTGGGAAATAAAAAGCTGTCCATCATAGCTCGCTCTGAGCTCCTCGTCTCCCTGGTCTGTGGTTCATGGCATTCACTGACTCTCAGGCAAAGCTGTGAGGTGATCTTTTGGAAGACTTGAGTGTTGTGTTACTGTCTCCACACTGCATGGCCTGTGCAAGGACTCAGGCTGGGCTTGCAGGGGTGACAGGAGCCCTGGGGAACCTCAGCTTGGGACTTTTTGGGTAGGATTTACCAGGAGATAAGTGTTTGCCATAGGCTGTGATGAACAACACCCCAAAGTCCCTTGGTGTGATTTGCAGTAGCAGGAATGAGCCCCAACACTGGCTTTCCACATGGGCAGAGGTCTCTTTGTGCACACCAGCACATTTTTCTTTGTGTTTTGTCCCATGAACAAAGGTCTATGCCCAAACCTTTCAAGACCCCAGTAATACAGCACTGGTGAGCTTTGAGAGTCAGTTGTAGGTGCTGCAACTGTTTCATAAAAGCTGCCTTATTACAGGTGAATGTTTGCAGAATCACAGTCATGGAATGGTTTGGGTTGGAAGGGATCTTACAGGCAATCTTGTTCCAACTCCCTGCCATGGGCAGGGACACCTTCCACTATCCCAGGTTGCTCCAAGCCCCCTCCAACCTGGCCTGGAACACTTCCAGGGATGGGGCAGCCACAGCTTCACTGGGCAACCTGTGCCAGGGCCTCACCACCCTCACAGCTAAGAATTTCTTCCCAATATCCAGTCTAACCCTGCCCTCTGTCAGTGTGAATCCATTCCCCCTTGTCCTGTCACTCCAGGCCCTTGTCCAAAGACTCTCTCCAGTTCTCTTGGAGCCCCTTTAGGCCCTGGAAGGGGCTCTGAGGTCTCCCTGGAGCCTTCTGTCCTCCAGATTGAACAACCCCAGCTCTCTCAGTCTGTCTCCATGTCAGAGGTGCTCCAGCCCTCTGAGGATCTCCGTGGCCTCCTCAGGGCTCGCTCCAGCAGCTCCATGGTTTGCTGGGGGCTCTGGAGCTGGATGCAGCACTGCAAGTAGAGTCTCCTGAGAGCAGAGCAGAGGGGCAGAATCCCCTCCTTCACCTGCTGCTCACCCTGCTGGGGATGCAGCCCAGGACACAGTTGACTTTCTGGGCTGCCAAGTGCCCATTGCCAGGTCACATCCAGCCTCCCGCCCACCAACACCCCGAAGTCCTCCTCGCACACCAATGGACCCACAATCCCAGCAAAAGGATCAGAAGGACTTAAGAGTGAGTAAAAGGTGTGCGGGCTGGGTTTGGAATTGTCCTCCCAGCTCCTGTTTGCAGACAGCTTTGCATGCATTGGGTTACTGCACGTGAGAACAGGGGCTGGGTGCACATCCCCGTTGCCATGGAGGTCCCAGGGTGGGAATGTGAGCCCTCCCAGGGCACAGCCGGTGGTGGGGGCTGCCTGTCCCTCTCTGCCCTTCCTCCACTAATAGGAGGCAGCGAGATCTATTTGTCACTGTGTGTATTTTCTCTAATGGAAAATGGCTTGTTCAAAACAAGATATTCCCAGGGAAATAGCTGTTTGGGGATTGCACGAACACATTCTTTGCTAATTGGCAGTTGCCAAAAACAATCTGTATATTCATGAAGCTGTTTGCTGCATTGCTGGCTTTTTCCGATGGAAAAAACAAAACCTGCTGAAAGAAGATAAACAATGACAATGTTTTTTTTTCCCCCATAGGTTTATTTCCTAAGAAAATTACTCTCTGTGATCTCACTGCCTCAGTGTGAACCTCTCTCCATCAGTCTGTCTCCTTCTAATGTCCCAGACTCTGCCAGCCAAGCCAGGGCTTTGTGAAAACTGGGAAGAGAAGAGAGACCATATTAAAAAAAAAAAAGAAAAAAAAAAGAAAAGCATGTGTGGAGCTGTCCTAAGGCTGCAGAAAACCTGCATATGTAGGTTATATGTGCCCTGATGGAGGGGATGAGCTGGATATCCTGGACACCCATTGGGGTTCCTGCCCTGTGTGGGGTTCCCTGGGGCTGAGCAAAGCATGAGATGAGTCTGGCACAAGGCTCAGCTTAGTTCAGTCACAAGCTTGGGATTGTTTTTATTGATGTATTTTGGAAGGACAAACCGAAAGTCATTCCCTGTGTGCGCTGGTGGTAAAGCCACCCGTGAGTGGCTGTCACTGCTGTGCCTGAGCCCACCGGGGTCTGTCCTTGGGGCCAGGCTCAAAAAACTCCTTTGTTTTGAGGCAAGTCTCATGCTCTACCTGTGAAACCCCCAGTGCATGTGGGGGTTATAAATGCTTTAGGGTTGGACCTCAATGGGCAGAAATTTAGTGCACAGGGATGCTGACTCTCAGCTTACTTAAGGCTTGCAGTGGTTTTCCCCTTTTTTCCCCAATGGTGATGCTCTCCAAAAGAAGGGGTTTGGGTCTCAGCCAGCAGCAGGGAGTCAGCAGAGATGAGAGTGGCACTTCCCAGCAGAAGCATTTCCACCAGTGGAAATCCCTTCCTAATGGTGAGTCCTGGGCACTCTGTGCTCCACAGATCCACGTGGTATTTGGCACACAAATTTTCCACCTGCCAGGCGCAGTGGTTTATTTCTGATTCACTCTAAGTTACTTTGGCTCAGGTCTTTTCTCAATCTGATTTCCTAGAGACTTACCCCTTGTGTAACATAAGGCTTATTGCCTGTGGAATCTGCTGAAGGACACGCAAGAGGGATCCTTCATGGAGCTCTGGGAGCAAAATCTTTGAAGCAGAATCCAAAGGTAGGATGGGAAATGGTGAAAATCTCTTCCCAGAGCAATGGAAATGTGCCACTCTCACTCTGTCCAACAAAAGGCTCCTTGTTGGAATGGGCTGGGTTGCAATGCTGGTGTTTCTGCTTTTCCTGTCAGAGAAGTAAGAGGAGCACACAAACCCTCCTGGCACAGCTCATGGGCTGCTTAGTGCTTGATGGGGACAGCCCTAGGACAGACAAGGTGTGAGACCAGCTCCATGCCTCGTAGGAGTTGGTGGATCCAGGTGCAGCCTTTGGCTGGCACCTACAATATCATTCTGGGGCTGAAAGAAGATCCTTGATGTCCAGGCAGGAATATTCATGGGCCAGGGGGAGTCTGTCTCTTCTCCCAGGTAACAAGCAATAGGACAAGAGGAAATGACTTCACGTTGCACCAGGGGATGTTTAGATTGGATAGCAGGAAAAATTTCTTCACAGAAAGGGTGTTCAATCATTGGAACAGGCTGCCCAGGGCAGTGGTGGAGTGCCCATCCCTGGAAGTGTTCCAAAAACGTGTAGATGTGGTGCTTGGGGACGTGATTTGCTGGTGGGCTTGGCACCGTTAGGTTGGTCTCGATGATCTCAGAGGTCTTTTCCAACCTTAATAATTCTGTGATTTTCTGACTCTGACACTAAAAAGTTGCCAGAGACCTGAGCGACTGCTGGCATTGCTGGGCTGCTGATGCAGCTTCAACACAGGGGTCTGTGGAGGGACATAAATGGAATTGAATGGCAGCTCTTGAGTGTCCTTTTCCAAAAATATCCCCAGAAAGGTCCTGGGTCTTGCACATTTTGCGTGAAGGGAAATGTTAACCGCTGTGTTGGTGCCAGCACTCAGGAGTGGGGCCTTACCCACCCTTCCTGGAGGTTTCCTGGACCTGCTGACTGAGTATTTGTTTCAGAATGATGGATAATGAAGGCACTGGAGGGAAAGCAATAGAAGTTTTCCTATAAATGCAGTGCTCAGGAGCCGAACCTGACACCCAGGGCAGGATGCTGGGTCCATCCTGGTGTGACAAGTGTGTGAGTGTTTCCAGCATCCTCGTCCTGAATCTATGAGTCCAGCAGGAAATAAGTCCCCATCAGAGGGTTGGTAAGGGACCCTGGCACAGCTTCAAGGTACTGCTGCTGCTGAATTTCCCAAATCTTTCATGCAAAATGACTGGAAGGACAAACTGCAGTCAACGAGGCTCTTCACTAATGATTTCATTTCATTTGAGGCAGAGGAAATGGAAGTGGGAGACCAGAAAAAGGCCAATGTTAACAGAGGTTCACTTTTGCTGTTCTCTTTCATGGAGGGTAAATGGTAAGAAGGAGAAAAGAAAACCCCTGCAAAAGTATGACCTTACTCATATAAGGAGGATATTCAGAAATAAATCAAGAATTTTGGCTGTAAATTTAAAACATCTGCTATTACACAAGCAAAGTCTTCATAACAAAAACATTTGCCAGCATCAGGCTGTAACCTGACCTGGGATTTTGCAGTGAAAATGTTTAAATCACAGTGCTTAACTGTACTTTATATCAAGAGGCTGGAAATCCTTGTTTCAAATATCTTGTTGACTAGCTTTTTTTTTTTCATTTTTATCTCTTTTCCCGAGGTTCATTCTTACTGGTCAATATGCCCTTTAAAACTTATTGATTTGCCTCTGGAGATCATCTGCCCATAGAGTTGGGCTTTATTCTTTCCATAACTTACTCTGCACTTAAGAAAGCAATTTCAGGACTTCTGATTATTTTTTTTCCAGATTATTTACATTTTGTGTTATTAATAATAAGAAATAGCAAATAACATCCTTCCATTCCACTGGTTTATTGCATTACACTCCAATCTGGTTAAATTTCACTTGGATACGTACCAAAATTCAGCTAGACTACCCAGAAATTAGATTTTTGTTATAAGGTGGGAGCTGCACTGTTGCATGAACATCCAGGACTGGTTTGTGGTGACAAACGAGGCAATTTGGAAGGAGCTGGGGGGGTTTGCTGGCGGGGTCGTGGTTTGTGAGATTAAATAACACAGCAGCTGCATCAATCCCTGCATCCCAGAGGAATTTGGAGCTACCCCCACTTTAGCACAGAGTTAACTAGAGAATATTGGTATTATATTCAAGGCATGGCCGTGGCCAAAGGGACCTTACATAAAAAAAGGTACTCTGGTCTTGGGTTTAAAATGGAAAGGAGAGAGGTAGTAAAATGCACCATTGAATTCGGGCTGGAATGAGAGAGAGCTGTGCTGTGCCTGCATGAAAAATGGTGATTGGAGGGTTGTCAGGTGTTTTGTTCTTGCTGTAAGTGATGGAAAGGGTTTTCAAACCCACTCACAGGATCTGTCTGTTGGGCAGGAGGTCGCTGCCAGGGGGCTGGAGGAGGGGGATGCTGTGCACCCCTTTGCTCCTGACTGCAGTATCTCTTCCCTTCCAAAAGCCACCAGCCTCTGCCTGCTCACCAAACTCCCTGCTCAGATTTATCAGCTGTCGATCAGCGTGGGACAAAAGTACTTTTTAACTTGTGGTGCCAAAAGTAAGTGTTTTTTGTGTCAAACTTAATCCAGAGGATGACATTTAATCTCCTCCACAGGGGGTGATGTTCTCAGGTGCTAAATGAGTTCCTGGACGTGGCCATTTACAGCTCCAGGGTGCTGTGAGTGAGGAAAAAAATAATTACAGGGGTGACACATCCACGTGGTTTTGTGTGAGATATTTCAGTTGGCTGAAACGAATGATCTCTGCCCCACACATAACCCCAGGGTGGTGCAGCAACCCCTGATCTCTGCACAGGGACCTGGGGCTGAGCTCATGGGGCAGAGCACAGAGCTGGACCCCTCTGTGGTGGCATCACACGAGCATCGCCTTCCCTGTAACCTTCATAACACTTGGCAGGGAAGCTTCAGTGAGGTCTCCACGTCTGGGACCTGCTGGTGGCTCTGGTGCTGCATGGATGGAGGCTGGATCATAGTAGACACCACATCATCTCAGTGGCACAGAGGCTGCTGTGCTTTTAACTTCTCCGGATGGTTTCACAAAACGGTAACTCTGGGACGTGCGGGGGTGACTTTGCATGTCTAGCTCTGAGCCAAAGGATTTTAGAATTAATAACTAAATTTTTCTCTGTAAAAGCAAAACAAACAAACACAAGAGCTGAGAGAAGTAACCCAAGTCCATCCTTGTTTCCAGCAGAACAGGGGAGAGGTCAGTGAATTGTTAAAGGCTCAACAGCAGTGAATGAACTGGTGAGCACTTTATCGATAGAGACTTTCCTCTAAAATTGAAAGTGAAGAGTGTGGTTTAATAGCATGAAAAATGCAAGGCTAATAAAGGGATTTGGCTGCATGCAAGCTGTACAGCATCTGTTAAAAGTAAGTATTTAATTGGATATTTGTTTTACTGTCAGCATACTGGGCTTAAAAATACACACTTGTCCTGAGACATCTGGGTGTAGAAAGGAGATGAGGCTGTGGAAGCACTAAGCCAGAAGATACGTGGGGGGTTTTTTTTTGGATGGCAGATACAGATTTTGAGGAGACAGGAAAAAGGAAAACCATCTTATTATTTCACATTTACCTTATAACAAAGCTAAGTGCTCTGAGCCACACTGGGGCTTGTGGTGCTGGGTAACGTCTACAGGCATGTGGTGGCCCAGGGCTCTGGAAGTGTAGGGTCTGCAAATGTGCCACGGGCCAGAGAGGGCTTTAAGCATGTGGGGGTTGGGAAATTCACATGAGTTGAGCGTTGTTAGAGTCCACACAGAGACCCTTTTGTAGGTACCCCAGTCTGACAGAAATCTGGAGCTAAAATCTTAGTGTGAATTGCTTGTGAGCTCTGCTGCCGTGGAAAACCCCCCTTACACTGCTGCACACGGGAAAACCACAGTTTGGGAATCTTTTGCAGAGGAGGGTTCTCAGCTGACACTATGGAGATAAAACGTTAGTGATATTTCATGGGCTGAGGATTGGCTCTGAAGAACAGTGAAGTGAGGGAAAGGCTCTTCCTTACCTGACTGCTCTTGAGCTTACAAACCTACGGCCACTGCTTGTGAGACAAAACTGAAGCACTATGTGTAATTATGGGTCTAGTCAGCAGTAAATAAGTACCTATGTCATCAAGAATTGGGGCAGTGGAGAAGTGAATTTGTGCAGTGATCAGCCCAGATTTAGCAAGTGAACCTGGAAGCACTGGAAACACTGTCAGTGCTAAGAATTAATTGAAGCCTGCATCCAGCAAAACCTGGGACATCATAATGGAGCTGGCTGGACCTGCCACGTTTTAGGCAGTGACAGAAACATTTGCATGACCGTGTAACTACAAGAGGCGCTACAAGTGTGAAGTGCTTGGGCAGGGACACCTTCACTAAGTCATTGTGGGTTGATTTAATAGATGGAGAGGACATGTCCTTGATAGTACAAGTGCCTGACAGGGGCTTGCTTCATGGCTGAGCATCCTGGCAGGTCTTGCACTGCAGAGGAGGAGGGAAGCCCGTTTCAGGAGGGAGAGTTCATGAAGGGATGTCTCTGCTTCTATAAGAGCAGCAGAGTGTGATGGACCCAGGCTGGGATGCTGGAGACTGAAGTTCACATGCCACAGGGTCGCTGGGTGATCCACAAGCAAATTAATTTCATCAGCCTTGATTTTCACTGTTTATGAGAGCAAATGGCTCTGCTGACGTGCTCATGTCCATCTGCCAATGACAGTCCCTGTTGCAGGGTGTTTCTCCTAAGTGGAAGTGCAGTGTTGGAAGACAAAAAGGTTTTTCTCTGCAATCTGTTTCTTCCTCTGCGATATATGGAAGTGTCCAAAGAACAAATTGAGCGCAGATGAATTTTATTTTTCCCTAAAGCTCATAACCAGCTCATCACGGGGTGTGCACAGAAAGCAGCACCTTGAGTCCCACACCTTCCAAACACGTTTCCTCCTCTGGAAGGAGCTCAAGAAATAGATGAGACCTGGGCACAACAGAGCCCACAATAATTTCTCTAAGTCCCTCTGCCCATCTGGCTCCACTCTACAGATCATTTAGTGTGAAGAAAGATTTTTTTTTTTTTTTTTTGCCTTTGATACCGAGAGCAGGGAAAAGGGTAATTGGAGTCTGGAAGGCACAGTAGCTATGGAGCAATCTCAGCCCTCGTGGTCTCTGATGTGCTGGAAAACTCAAAGGGGACTTACAATTACTGCCCATTACTTGCCCTGGATGATGATTTATCTTGTAGCCACAAGAAAGCAAAACCTCTCTGATCTGGTTCTTTTTTTCCCCTCTCCCTATACCTGATCAGGATGTATCAGATTTCAGATTAAAGGAACTTTCTTTTCAAACTCTGCAAGGAAAACCTGCGTGTGACGTTGGATTATTCTGCCCTTTAAAATAATATCCCTGATGAGAAGGGAGTTGTTGCTGTGCTGCTGTCCTGAGAAATTGGATGCTGAAGTGGATACCTGGAGTATCTCATAAAGGGCCACAAAGCAAATGGTTTAATGGAAAATTTTTAACATCCTTTCGAGGGGGAATGATGACTCATTAGCTGGGGAGTGACCCGGGATGCAGGAAATGAGGCTTCAGTTTGTCGTGTTGCTGCAGATGCAACAGGAAAATGAGTTAAATGCAGGACAACAAATTTGGTGGCTTAGGTGGTGGCTTGCTTGCAATAAAGCCCTGGGAGTACCACCCAGGGAGGTTGTTACATGCAGGACAGCTCAGGGATCAAATGCACCCACCCTACACATGGCACTGTGCAGGCAGCATCCTTTTGCTGAATGGGCTTCCCTGGGGATTCAGCAGGAGCTGCTCAGGGCACAGGGGAGGAGGCTGCCCCGGGGCATAATGCCTTTGGGATGCCAGAGTGTGGGAACTGTCACAGGAGGTGAGAGCCCTTCACCATCCCCTCCTGGTTTACGCAGCTCAAGGTGTGCTCTGAACAACAACTGACACTTCAAGGTGAGATCTGGGGAGCCCTGATGGATGAAATGAGCTAAATAAGGAGCTTCTGCCTCAGCCTGGGATCAGTTTTATTTTGGCTCAGGTGACTCCTCAAGAGCTGGCCCCTGAACTGCTGCTTGGGAACAGGCAGCAGTCTCTACTGCATGTCATTTCAGAGCTGGAATAGCATTAAACCTCTGGAAATAGCCAAGGTGTTCTAAACTTGACATTTTCCCTTCTTTTCATAAAATATAATAGCACATCACAGGCGTGGGCTGCATGAGAAACCCTCCTGGCAAGTGGCAGTGCCACTGCCTGGGAGGATCGTTCTTGTGATGTCTCTTTGTCTGCTGCTCCCCTCCAACTCCTCTCTATTAACAGGTGCTTTTCAAGGGAAAAGGAGAGGCTGCACAGAACCCAAACTCCCACCGCTTCAAGGCAAATGAGACCCCTTTCTTTGTTCAGCAGCACGTTGAAAGTGCAAGTCACAGACAGAGAAGGGAGAGCAGATCTGCCTCTCACTTCTCCTCCTGGCTCATCAAGCATCCCACGCTCCTCTGCAGATGAGGCCGATTTGGGATCCACCGCGGTGTCGGGGCAGTGGGGAGGTGGTGGCCTGATGGGTTCCCTTCGTGAAACAGCTTTGGGTAGTGACATGGTGTCACAGAATCACAGAATGGGACTTTAAAGATCGTCCAGTTCCAACCCCCCTGCTGTGGGCAGGGACACCTTCCACCATCCCAGGTTGCTCCAAACCCCCTCCAACCTGGCCTTGAACATTTCCTGGGATGGGACTCCCACAGCTTCTCTGGGCAACCTGTGATGGTCTCTGCTAGAGAGATGCTTGACATGATCTGTGGGATGTAAGGAAGGGAAAATATCCCAGGAAAAAAAAAAGGGGTTGGACCAGTCTGGGGTTTATGTGCTACCACAGCTTCAGCCGTGGGCCCGGAGACCTTGGGTGTCAGTGAGGCCTTGAGTGCTGGATCTGGGCTGTTTGTGTTTCAGGGCACAGCAAACACCCTGCACACAGCTCAGGAAATGCTGCTGAGGAGCTGGGAGCAGCCTGTCTCAATCAGCTATGCTCTGTTGCTCTCCCGGAGAAGCTCTCATTTGGGATGGGGACATTGCAGCAGGATGTCACCAAACTCTGTCACGGCCACAGAGCCCATTCACACTGTCCTTGCAGCCCATCTGTCCACTTGCGGCAGCTGTTGGTGAGGCTGGAGCTCGAACCATTATTTTAATGGTCTATTTAAAAGCACATAGACCCTAAAAAAAAAAATGACTGCAAAGTGCAATAATTTGCTGGGTACAGACAAAAAGAGGCACATATGTGCCCATAAAGGACATGATGTCCACCAGCAGCTTTTGAGCCTATAGATCAAATGCTACTGTGACCTGCTCTGCTCTGACAGCTGAACATTTCCCTAAAAGTATGCATATTATTTTTTTTTTTAATAGGTATGGTTGTGCCTGCTCTGAAGGCAACAGGATTTTTTTGCTGCTCTCAAGAACCTGCCAAGTATGAGGACGGTCCCCACTAACCCTGAGCAGCAGCACAGGCTTTCCCTGAAGAGAGTAAGTAGCAAAGTTTCATAACTCTATTTACCTGTCGTTCTGAAACACCTCTGCATAGAAGAGGATCCATGCAGGTTTCCATAACTCTCAGAGAATTTTTGGGCAGCCTCTAGAGGATACGTGGGAGAAACACTGATGGTTGACCTATGAAAGGACTTTCTGTCTTATGTGCACGAGCAGCCCCTGGTCCCAGAGAACTGAGTCAACATGTGTGTTTTCCAAATGCATGGGATATGGAGACTGGAAGCATTTGGTTTGTCTCCCTAGAAGAGCAACTGGTGCAAGCTTTCCCCTTGAATAAGGCTTTGGAATACTGATGGTTAGTGGGCTGTGGCAATTTTCTTTCTTTTTATTTTTCTGGGTGATTACTGAGCAGACCCAGAGAGGAAACTGCGGGGAGGGTGTGTGCCTTTGATCCCTATTTCCAAAGGAAACACAGCGCTGGAATCAAAACAACTCCAGCAAACACTTTTGCTGCAGCTCCTCAGATCCTCATCACACAGTTCCCACAGGTTTCCCTCCTTGCTGGGCGATTAACAGCTCCTCTCTGGAATTGCACTGGGTGGAGACTGTTGGGAGTTTAAAACGCTCCTACGGTGGGAATTTTCGCTATCCCTGATTTATGAATGGAGGTGGATATGAAAAGAAAGCCCAAACCTTCTTTCCCAGACCACAGCTGCCTCGCAGGGCTGGCTGTGTGGCAGGGGCTTGTCAGAACCTTGCCAGCCCCTGGGCGCAGTTGAGGAGGAGCTGGGAATTTGAGAAGCTGGGAAGCTGCCAGGGAAGTGGCAGTGTTGGCCTCAGAATAATTATGCTCCCAAGTGCATGCTCTTGCTTTCTGCAGTTTTTCAGGCTCTGGGTGATAACAAGTCTCCTCACTCTTGGAAGAATTCCTGCAGTTTCTCCGTATTTCTTTAGGGCAAAGGAACCACCGTGGGCCAGGGCTGCACACCCCTGGAGAGCTCTGGAAGTACGAGGTGATCTCAGGAAGGAGAACCACCGTTTGAGAATTCCACTTAAAGACACTTCGGACTCCCTGGGATAATGTGATCTTGAACAGAAAGAAGAAGGGATTATGTTTTCCAGGGGAACTTATGGAAAAATTCAGTCTATCCAGGGCTGTGAGTGTCTGGGATGGCAGTACCGGAGCACTCAGGTACCACAACTCTCCTCAGTGCTAAGCTTCATCCAGGATGAGGAGAGTGAATCGATCCATAGCTGGGAGGGCAGTTAAAGTAGCTGAAGAGTATTTTGAGGTCACCTCGAGGTGGCTCTCGTGGTTGGAGTTCAGGAGTCTCCTTACAGGGCTGAGACAGGGTGAGTTTCTCTGTCCCTGTGATGGAGAAGGGATCTGTGGAGAATGACAAGTTACTGAGTGAACGTGTTGTAATTCCAAATCACCACTGCAGAGCCTAAACTTGATTATCATAGTAAGGCATAGCAGGCAGCAATTTTTTTACACAGGATTGTTTTCTTGCAAGCTGCAATCATATCATGGAAATTTTATTTTTTTTTTTTTAGAATGATTGGAGATGGATCTTCTTTTCTGCTGGGATTTGACCATAAAAACTTCATCAAGTTTGTGGGATTACTCATAATTTCTTTAGATTAGGTAAAAGGAGAGGTGGCTGCAGCACTACTAACACATTTCCATTAAGCAGCCCTAGATCTCCAGTCAATTCTTAATTGGAAGGAATGTCATAATCAACATTTTATAGATGGAGAAAGCGAGCCACATTTTGGTGAAAACTTTGTCAAAGATCATTTGGCAGAGGTGGAAATAGTCTGAGGGGTTTGCCACAATGCAGTAACATTTAATATGTGTGCAAAGACCAAGAATATCCAAATGTGAAATGAAATAACTAGTGCAAAGAAGTATTTCTTACTGCAATCCAAGGAGCCATAGCAGTAAAAGTCAATCAAAGACCATCTTTATTCATACAGTAACTGGAACAGACATAAAATTACAAACAGGTTCTTAGAAATACTGTCCATGGGTGGTTGCACGCTGTGATGATTGATGGCTTGAATTCTTAATACTCCCTTTGGGTTTACTTTAAGCTGCTCACACTTATTATAGATCTACTATATTTAATTTTGTTGCTGAGTTAATTGTATTTTCCCTAAGAGCTCCAGCAGCCTGCTGTGTATTTCTGTGTCTTTACCAATGAACTGCTCCACTTATTGGCTAATAACTGAATGTAAGAATTTCCTTTATAAATGCAGTCCCCTTAAATGTTCCTGATGACGTGGTCTGCATAAGGATTCTTCTGGCTTCTCTTTCAGTTTGCCTTACTCTGAGCACAGCGATATTTTGAGCTACTTAAAGGTTTAGTGCCCCTTTGTCATATTTACTATCAGCATCCGACCTGCAAATAGAAAAATGGCTAGTTTGTAAAAACCACTGTAATTGCTCCCAAATCTCCCTCAGTGCAAGTAAGTTCTTGAAACAAAGGCTTGGAAAGATTGGCTATGTCAAACTGTGCGGGGTAGCTGGGGAATAACAGGGAAATAGCCAGGGAAGCAAGGAAAAATAGCCTTTTAGTACCTGAAGGGGCTCCAAGAGACCTGGAGAGGGACTTTGGACAAGGGCCTGGAGTGACAGGACAAGGGGGAATGGCTTCAAGTCGAAAAAGGGCAGGTTTACACTAGATTTTAGGAAGAAACTCTCGACTGAACACTTTAACTCTGCACAGAGAGTTTCTGTGGTGGATTTCATTTGGCAGAGTCACTGCTGGAGAAGCAAGAGGAGCAATGAACCAGTGCTGCCTTCCTCTATGTGGGATTACTCTTCCCTTAAAAGAAGTAGTTGTCATTTTTATGTCTATCTAGAAACAATTTCTAGATAAAATCTATTAGTTCGTATCAGAAACACACCAAAATTTGGGTCCTGTAAACAGTTACTGATTTGTACAGAAGATCTCCAGGAGAAAAGACTGGCCAAGAGTCACATATGCACAACAAATGCATCTTTTGGTTTACAGCTGCGGAAGCCTGAGGCAAGAGGAGCTGAAATTTGGCCTAAAGTCACACTGGCAGCCAGAGATTTCCCCCGAGTCACAACTCATGGAAATTGTTGTGTTGCTTTCAGGGATTTTTAACTGGAAAATTTTTCGTTTAATCTTCCTTAGAGCACCTGTTAGGACGTGATGCTAAAAGGCATCTATTAATGATGTCATCGAGGATCCTTCTCCTCAGGGTGGTAAAAATGCAGAGAAAGTAGTAAATAAAGGATCTTTAGACACTAATGAGATGGTAAAATGCAAGATGAAATTCAAAGGTAGTACATGCAGGGGAATATATAGCTACAAAACGTTAATAAGAAGCTCTAAATTAGCTGCCACCATCCAGAAGAGATCTTCAGGCTGTGGCAATACCTCCAGACCCAGAGGTGTTCAAAAAGGAAAGCAGCGTGGGAAGGTTATTGGTAAGAATACATAACAAATCAGAAACTATCACTTGGCTTTTTCTGCAGCCCCACAGGGTGCTTGCAGTTATGTTTTGTGCAGGGCTGCTCTTCCAGCCCAAAAAGGACATCTCAAAAGAGATGGAACTTCTATTTAAGGAAAGATACGGAACTTCTATTTAAGGAAAAGGGAAATAAGTAAGACCCTTCAGCCTGCAGCAGAGATTAAAAAGGAGAGAATATGATGGACTCGTGAAAGCAGCAGTAGCAAGGAGAAGATTTAAGGGAACAGTTCAACATTTTTCTCATAATGAAGAGAATAAGGGACACTATCAAGTGGTCAAGTGGGAGGCTTTAAAGCAACAAAATAAATTTCCTTTCACAACAGGCATTTTAATGTTAGGAACTTGTTGTTGTAAAACACTGTTTGAAGAAATGCCTACAGACATTGAAAGAAATCAGGGAAGAAAAGTCCTTTTAGATGCAGCTTAGCAATCACATAGAAAAATATCCTGCCACTTGTCTGAGGCATTGGGAGCAGAATGGGATGAAGCATCCTCTGGAGCTGGTTATCTTTCTCCCTTGATTGCAGCAGGAATGCAAATAACTGGCTTAGGCTAAAGGAACAGCTAAGGGAAAGTGTGATAATTCTTCTCACCCTCTCTGACAAGTTCTCCTTGGAACTGACTTGCACAAGGTTTGTAGGAAGACAAATTCTTTCAGGTACAAGGTGGTGAGCCCAACTTGTGACCAAGTCAGCAAAAAGTTGTATTCTCTGGCTCGGTGTTGGAAAAGCAGAGGAACAGCAGTCTGTGTCCTGGAAAGATAAGCAGCACATCCAGAAGGGAGTGCAGGAAGGTGGAATGGTCCTGTGTATCACAGATTCTACAGGGTTTGTTTTGATGTTTTTGTAATCTCTTAAGTAGGAGTTTGAGGCTACTTTCCAAAGTTGCTGCTTGTATTTATGTTTACGGGGATTTTTTAACATAGACATGATTGTGTCCTTGTACCATATCATTTTGCCTCTGGTTTTCCTCCTGCATCCCACGCAGCGATGCTGTCACAGAATGATGGGTCTCTCAGGTGAGCATCAGCATGCAATTCTGGTGAAGAGACTGAGATTTGTCTAAGAAAATAAAGCCTTTGTTAGTGTTTCATTGCCAAGCATCCCATGGCAAGGCAGCCAAAGCAGGAGGAGGAATGATAAGCAAGTTTCTTATCCCACGTTTTCCCCTGTGGTCAGTGATTATCAGTGATTTATTTTGTGAGGTCCACACAAACACACACTAGGCCTGATTTGTGGGTGTCTTGAGCTCTCCCAGCTACCACTGGAGCCATTAAACATATGAAGTGCTAAAACACAGTTAAATATCTGGGAAATTGGTACCTTTGTCTCTACACCTACTTCCCCGCGCATGAAACGAGGGCAGCGAGGACTCCTGGCACTAACGGTGTGTTGTGAAGACGAAGTCTAAAAAGTGACTCTTGCACTTGGTTTGCAAAACTCCCAGTTTCTCCTGTGATGAGCGTCCCAGAAAAGTCCCACCGGGAATTACTCACGTTCTATTCAGTGCAGAGGTTTGGTGCTGTGCGGAAAATAGGGGCTCAGCTCTCACACAGGGCGTGGAAAAATGGTGACTCGGTGTCTTGTCCCCCACCGTGTCAGCACCTCCAGGAGGTAAGAGGGAGAAATATGCAGTCATTTCATGGAATATGGGCTTATGTTCAGCAGGATAAATAAAGATACCTTTGAGGTTGTGCTACTAAATAAGTCCTAGAGATGTGAGAGGGGATGTGTGTGGTGGGAGGGACGGGGATGGTCTGTCTCTAAGTCAATGGACAAGAGGATGAGGAGGAAGAACCATTGTTTAAACCAGGCATAAATAACTTTAACATAACGTAACTTTAACATAAATAACAGCTTTTGAAAGTGGAGCAGCTGCACAGGGCAGGGGGTCTTGCCAGAGCCATTTCATCCCAGTAGTTTGGGTTCCAGGCATGATTTCACAGGTGGTAAAAGCCCACCCAGCACAGTCCTGATGACACAGACAACCTGAAGCCTGGTGCTTCAGAACCTCTTAGTGCTTGACTTTGTAACCTTGACCTTAATGGTCCCAGTTTTCCGTATGATAAATTGGAAGTAGCAACAGAAGTTTAGGTACACACAACACCTCCTTGAAATGGAAACTTTTGATTTATACTACAACTGAATAGCTGGAAGAGAGGTAATTTATTACAAACAAAGGAAAATGGCTGGAAGGCCAGTTATTCTTCATGGCAAATGATAGTAAATGGTTATTACTGCTCTAAATTTCAATAGTATGATAGTCACGGCCCTGGGATTAGTAAATTAATTTCTTTCAGAGATGATGCTGGCAAAAGTGTCACTTCCATGTTACACTTGAAACAGAAACACAGCACTGCCCTGGCTGTGACAGGAGGAGGTTTCTTGCTGTGTAGCGTGACTTCTGCTAAATGTCATTAGGTTATCACATGAAAAAATATAAAACTAAATAAAAAAACCCTGTAGAGCCACCGCCACCCCAAGTACCATTTTTGTCCTTGAAGAGTGAAGCTGCCAGTAGTGTTGGGTAAGAATTGAGCATTTTTTCTTTCTAAGTAAAGAAAAATTCTGGTTTTATTTTTTTGGTAAAGATTCACATATGGCAAGGGGGACTAGCAGAAAATTAATCACCTCCAGCCACTGAAAACGTTGTTCATGGTAAGTTACAGTACTCTGGAAAACAGCAAACAGTGCTACGATTTAAAAATACTATAGTTAGTGAAAAAACATTAACAGCTGGGTCTGTTCCTGATCAGAGATTTAATAATTTATGTGATGAACAGCAAACAGTTTTGATGTTATCTGGGTCAGTATTTCAATATGACAGCTTGTTCTGGCTGCTGAATATGTTGGTCTGTGCTGGTATTTGACAAGCCCTGTTTGTTAGACACACAAGGCAAACTCTGATCATGCAAACACCGAAGACCCCATTTAAGTGACTTCAGTGTGTGATCACTAAGGGAAGAACCATACACAGCAGTCTTCTCTCTGGCCCTATAGTCACATTCCATTCTATCTTGTATAACAAAACTGGATGCGGTGGAATTGGAATGGAACATTGTGGGAAAGAGGGAGAAAGGGAATGGTTTTTTAACAATGCAGCATCAAGGACTGGGTCTCTGGTGCTCTGGGGTGGATGGGTTCTCTGCTGTGGGATTTTTTTTTAGGTACAGCTGTGGCTGATTGTCCAACTTGTGAGGAAGACATGGCTGCAAAGACCTTTTGGGATGCTGATTCAGGTGCAGCTTTTAAACACAGATCCACAGAATGGCTTGGGTTGGAAGGGACCTATAAGACCATCTCATTCCAACCTCCCTGCCGTGGGCAGGGACACCTTCCACTATCCCAGGTTGCTCCAAACCCCGTCCAACCTGGCCTGGAACACTTCCAGGGATGAGGCAGCCACAGCTTCTCTGGGCAACCTGTGCCAGGGCCTCACCAGCCTCATTGTTTTCATGGTTTTATGATCCCTGAGGCCCTTGAGGATGGGAGGAATCCTCTGGCACATCTGGAGTTGCACACCTGCTCTTTTCTGGAAGAGCCATCCTTGCCTGTGCTCAGTGGTAAGAGGCAACACATCTAATTTTCTGCCTGATTTTAAAGAGATGTGTGGCATTTGACAATATATGGGATAATAGGCTTTATTATAAACTAGAATATCGGGCTGCCCAGGGCTTGTTAGAAGTCTGGAAAGCTCTTTAAATACAATGCCAGTGAGAAAGGGAAAATGAGATGTGTTCACTGGGATCCTCCCTCTAAGGAAGGAAGCACAGAAAAGAAACAAGCAGCAGACCAGATCTTGAAGGAAGAGAAGCGATGATACATGTGAATTTTGAAATGCTCATGGAAGCAGGGAAAAATTACCAGCAGAAAATTTTGAGTGGCAGCAGGCCTCTCTGTGGACACCGAAATAAATCTCTAAATATCAGAGCTCGTGCAGAAAGTTCAGAGACAGCGATAAAACATGCGGTGCCACCTGGGAACAGCCTGGGTTTCACTAGAAAACTGTTCGCAGAAGAGATCTGCTGTCCCTCCCAAGCCTTCTCCTCGGACACAGTCATCGATCTCCAAAGGGCTGAGCCAGGTCAGGTGGTGGAAAACGGAGCCCTTGAACAGCTCCGGCTTTGGTACCAGGTAATGGCTGAAACATTGTACCAGCAGAGGGAGCGGGACACCAGATTTTTTTTTCCTACAGACGTGTCTAATCCAGAGAGAAACCAGACGCTAAAAACCAGACTTCACCCCACTGACCCTTTAGAGAAAGCGTTGGTTGATCTAAGTTTTCTCCCGTGGCTGTGAAGTAGCTGCAAAGGCAGAAGAATAAAGTCTCCAAATATGCATTGCAGCAAATATTATGGGAAAAGCCCATAATGTGTTTTTTTGTTGTTTATTTGTTTGTTTGGGGGCTTGTTTTGTTTTTGTGGTTTTTTTTTTTTTTTTTTTTTTTTTTTTTTTTTAGCATACTGGTCCTTCCAGTTTTGTTTTTAATGTCCTGAAAAATCTCAGATTTGAGGCATATGACAGATGAAGAAGTGAACAGTCTGGGCAATGGGGCCGCAATAAGAGACCTGGATGAGGAGGCTCAGTCAAGTTCATGGTGTTCCTGGGGGGAAAAGCAGCTGGACTCCTTTGGCAGGGTCTTTGGGAGTGATGCAGAGCTGCTGCAGGGGCTTACATTTGCAGCATCGGCAGCAGGTCACAAGTCCTGCACGCCCACTTGTGTGGCAGAAGAGAGTTCACAGCGCTGGGCTGTGAGTGTGGCAGGTATGAGCTCAAAGGAGAGGGTGTGCAGAGCTCCAGCCACATCTGCCACGTGGTAAGAACATGACAAACCTGACTGGAGGAAATCCAGGGAATCTGAATTCATGAGGTCCTTCTGGAGAGGGGTCAGGGATGTCGAAGCCGCCTGGCAATACAACAAGGTCAGTGTGCTGAGGCTGGGCAGTGAAGACTGATCAGAATCTGCTTCACTCAGCCCAGCATGGAAAACAGATGGAAAACACAGGATAAAAGTCAAGCTCACCTTCACAGACAGTTCACGCCATAAAAACCTCATTCCCAAAAGCAAGAAGGCTCAGCTTGCAGTTGTGCTCCTCCAAAGGGTGATGTGGCCTCCTGATGCCAGCAGGGAAAGCAGAGCACAGCTAAAGAGACAATCCCCAGCCTAGGAGGCCTCACTTTCTCCACATATTTACCTTTCTGACTGGCCAGCTTGTTTTCAAGGAAGACATGCACACACACAGACTTACAGAGCTAATCTGAGTGCTTGCTGCTGTTCTCTGTTGAGTTGTGCTGCCCTATCCCTTCCCAAGCACAACTTGGATAATTCAGAGCAGACAGTCAGCAAACCCATTGGCCTTGGGACACTGTAACATCCTGCTCTTCCACCTCCTGGAAGTACACATGACTCAGGATGAAACATCCCAGTCTCTAGAAGCATCAGGATAATGTTTTTTCCCAAGTCAAGTCACAGAGTTATTTAATGGCGACAATGAGGGTTTGGTTTGCACAAGACTTCAGAGCAGTTTGGGATGTGCTCTGGTTCAGTCTCAGACATCAGAAGGAGCTGAACCTCCATCCTTCCATAGAATATTGTTCTGAAGGACCTGTGAAGGTCAGGGGACAGCACTAATTTTATTGCCGGGGCTAAGTCACACTGGTTGTTTTAATGTCCATGGTTTTGGGAATGAGTCTGGAGACGTGATCACTTTCTCCAACAGCACAAGATATGCCAAAAGGAGGGAGACAGAGGAGAACTTTCACCTTGGCTTAACTGGCCAGAGTGTGGAGCAGCCTAAAGGAATTGATCTGATGTAGTGCAGGAAGGAAAAGCTGAGCATAGACTGGACAGCTGCTGCTCAGGTGATACCTTATGTATCCCTGGGAGTTTTAAGGGACTACAGAACTGATCTGAAGTCACCACAATCTTTACAGTGATGTGAGATGGTCAGGCCTCAGTCCATTATCATATTTCCTGTGTACACAGAGAACAAATCTCTGCCACCAGGAGGTGGTAGAGATTTTTGAGTTTTTCACGCCACTTTCCATGAACTCTCTCAGAACACCATCTGGGAAACTTCAGAGGTGCAGATGTATCAAAAGAGCCAGGACTTGATCATCTGCAAGAAAACTGCGTAGTAAAACTGCCCGGTACTGCAGCTTTCTTCTATGTGTTACACTGTGGGTCCTGCTGATGTCAAAAGCAATTTAAAAGCTGTCATAGATGATTGCAGAGATTTCTGACATCACATCACGAGCTCAGTGTTGTCCTGACCACCAACCATCCAGACACTTCCATGTCAGTGCATCAGCCAGTTCACTTTGGGATGACACAGGCCTACAGATCCAGGGACAGGGATAAATACATAAAATCTTACCAGATGCTCATAAACCAGTGTGGGTCTTATCACAGCTGAGTCCTGAGCCCGTGTGGAACTTCAATCCCTCCATGCCTTCAGAGTGCTGAAGATTGTTCAAGGATCAAATCCTGGTTTGAATGGGAAGGTCAGACAAGTGGTTCCTTGGAAATACCATCACAGATTTATTCCAAAAAGTACCTTGTTTCCTCTACAAAGAATGATTTCACCTCCCTATTGCTACCTTTACAGTTAAACTGGTATCTGAAAGTCCAGCTAGACTTTGTCCATCTGAATTCTCACTTCTCCCAAGAAAGATCTGCTGGTACACATGGTCAGATCTCTACTGAAAAGAGCACAAGAATCTGGCTGTGGCAGTTCATCATTCTCAGACCTTGCTGAATAAGTGGGATTTGAAAACGTGGAGCAATGGATACAAACCTGTGTATCAGCTAAACTCTGGAAGTCAAAGAAGGAAGACGAAAAACTTTGTAAAAAAGGGTCTTAGCCCAACTTAAGTTGATGCAGAACACAGCAACCATGTGCTATTTGCATTTATATGGAGTTCTGTAAGTGTTAGTCTTATTTTTGTCGTTGAGACTGAGCCGAAGTGTCTTGGATGATCCTTAGGGAGTAAATACCTGCAACAACCAGCTGCAATTTGGACTGAGTCTCTTCTCTGCTTCCCCTCTCTTTGAAACAGGCATCAATACATTGACAGCGCTACTGCTAAACAAATGTTTCCAGGAAATGTTTGAGTGTGGGCTCAGAGGAATAACTACCTCCCCTTGCTATTTGTAAACAGAAATGATGAGTGCCCTGAAAGCTCCTTTCTTTCTACCTTTAGTTAGAATAAATGTACCACTCTGGGGGTTTGCGATTTTATACACTGTGGGGGCAATTGCTGAATGCCCCTCTGACTCCTGGTGTCCCAAGTGGATCAGAGCATGGATGTATTCACACAAATTGCTTTAGCCTGCTCTGGCAGCTTTCTCCTGCATCCTTAATACCATCTTTGTGTCTCAGTTTTGGAATGAATTGATTTGTTTCTTGTTCTGCCTCCCATCAATTAAATCAGCTGGCATTAAAAACGCTGCCTTGCTCTTTGCCAAATCAAAACCTTTTAATATCTGGTGATGCTCTGCAATGTTTTGGAACTGGACTTCAAATTTTGTTCCAAGCTGGAATGTCCCCAGTTTTCAAACAGAGCGGGGGAAAAGCTCTTAAAGCCAAGCTGCCAGCTCCAGGCATCTTTACATTAAATGGTTTCGTATTGTCAATGAGTCCTTTTGACCTTGATGTCAACAGAGAGACCGGTCCATCCTTCATCCCTGGTGTGTATGAGGCAGAGTGAGAAAGAACTGGCTTTGCTCCAGTGGCTTTCATGGGTACCACTTAGGAGAACAATTAGAGGAACTTCAAGTGCTACAGATTTTCTACGGGTTCAGCTTCTTCATGTTTATGCTGGTTTTACACCAGCATGACTTGTCTGAAAGGAGAACTGGGCCCATAACACGCGAGATAATTTTCTCCAAATGAAGGAAGTCCTCTTTGCGGTGACTTTTTAGAGATTCTTGCTGAGTTACGGTTCAAGCCAAAGTGACACGTTCTTGTTTAAAAAAAAGGTGAATTTGAAGAATGAAAACAGTTAATTTGGAATGATCGACTTGTAATTAATTTTTCACTTAAAAGACTCACTTAGCACTAAGCAATCCTTGCTGTGTGAGCTCTTTTTTCATCTTTTTCACATGTTCACAGCCTCACAGACAAGGTGCACTCAGGAATTAACAGGCACTGATAGACCAAAGCTGCCTGGGTTTTTTTTTTTATAGCTCCCAGTAACAAGTTAGGCCTCAACCTCCTTAAAGAGCTGACATGACAGGATTGGCAGCAGCCTCTGCTCATGGACGGAAATCTCTCCTTTTTTTCACCTCAGGTGGGTTGGGAAGGTATGTGAAGGAGGGTGCAGTAGTGAAGGAGAAGGAGGGGGACCTGGCATGGGAAAGAGGAGAGCTGGGTTGTATTCCTCAAAGCCTGTGGTTGATCTGCTTTAGGATCAACTGCTTTAAGCATTTTTGCTACCACTCTTGTCTTGTGTCTTTCCCTAATCCTAACCTCACAGGCTCCAGAAGGACCTTACCGAGGCCTTCCAGTTCCTAAAGGGGAGCTGGAGAGGGACTTTGGACAAGGGCATGGAGAGACAGGACAAGAGGAAATAGCTTCAAACTGCCAGAGGACAGGGCTAGATGGAATGTTAGGAAGAAATTCTTGACTGTGAGGGTGCTGAGGCCCTCACAGGTTGTCCAGAGAAGCTTGCTCCATCCCTGGAAGTGTTCCAGGTGAGGTTGGAAGGGGCTTGGAGCAACCTGGGATAGTGGAAGGTGTCCCTGCCCATGGCAGGGGGTAGATGATCTTTGAGGTCCCTTCCAGCCCTAACCATTCCATGATTCTATGATTCCATTACCCTTTGGGCCGTTTGTCCAGCATGGGGAGCCCTGAGCAATCACTGTTGGGCCTTTAGAGTATCCTGCAACATAAATAAGGGACTGCAAAGGAGGAAATGATGCCTCTTGCCTCCTTGGAGAAACAGCCAGAGCTGATGTGGTCAGCAAACAGGCAGGTAAGGAAAGGTCTGGAAAGGTTGGCTTCTTCAGGCTCTGCTCACGTGAGGATACTCACGGTTTCCTGACAGCCCCATCCAGTGGGATTCGAAAGGCAGCTGTAAAGTACACCCAGACTCTTGTTCCTTTCTATTTGAGGCTGTCTGGGAAAGCTGTGAGCAGCAAAAAAGACACCGGGACTGTCTGCAGAATCAGCAAGATGATCAGGAGACATTTACATTGTTCTCTCACTCAAGAAGTTATTTTTGCAAACATATGGCCTAGAGTTAAATATGCTTTTTTTTTAAAACACTGTGGCCAAACTCTGTGGCCATTAATGGTGTAAGGCTCTTTGTTTTCCTAGAGAAAGACATACATTTGTAGATTCTTGGGGAAATTCACCCTCTACAAGAAGCTCCAGGTTAAATTGATGCTTTCAGAGCTCTTTTCTGGATCAACCCCTTAGATTTTATTTTTCACGGAATGGTAAATACACAAATCTCTCTGCAAAATCACTTCATCATATTTATGCAAATAGTGACTTTGATGGACCCTTTAACTTGAAGAGAGGAAAGAACTCTCCATGCCTCATCATATCTCTTTTTCTTGGTAATAAATGGTAGTTCATACACCTTGCTCAGCGAGGTTTCCTCTGCACTCCTTTAACTGTAACTTGTAAAAAGCCCAATTGCAGGAAAAGCAATTTTACTTGAGTTTTCTGAAAAGAAAAATGGTCAGCATAGTAGGAATTCAGGAACAATACGAAGCTGCAATTCATTACAAGCTTTCAATGAGGCAGAGAGTACCACCGTGCATCTATTGCACAGGGTGATGTTGGAAGAGGACCACAGGCAGGAGCAATTTCAAGAATGGCTTTGCTTACATTATCATCTGGTGGTGTTTAAACATGCACAGCATGTCCTTGAAAGCCTAGGGATAAGAGGAAGAGAGGAGATGAAAAATTAAGCCAGAACTAAAGTGTTTGGAAAGCTCGAAGCTTATAGTTGTTTCTGGGTACATCAGTTTAACCTTCAAATGAACCAGGCATTTCTTCCCTTCTCTTCAAAGTAACACTTTTAAGTCCTGAAATTTGACTTTGAAGCTGAGATCAATGCTGGTAATGTTCTCATAACACCAACTCCCACTGGAGGTGAAATTGGGAAAGGGGGGGACTTGTAGTTTGTTCAGAGATTCCACACAACACACCAGGCAAGTGATTTTTTGCATCAACTGTGCTTCCCTAAGTAGGACAGGGAATTTTAATCTCGCAGAAGCGCTTAGAGCCTCACCAGCTCCTACTGACCCAGCACCTCTCAAAGCCAACAAATACATGGTCTGGCTCTCAACTGCTTCTGTCCCACAGCCTGTGAAATCCTCCAGAGGCGTGGGCTGCTTATGACACCCCACAGATTAGAAGCAAAGGAAAATATCTGGTGTCAGTTGGCGTAAATTCGCCACACGGGAGTCTGTGTTTCTGTTGAGCAAATACAAAAAAAAAATCTATATGCTGTGAAACATTTAAAGTCCCCAATCTTATTTCAGAGCTAGCCTAAAAGGGTACCTTGAATTCCCAAGTTATTTTAGTGACTGGTGGTTGATTTATCACTGATTTATAACTGCCCTCAGTATTACCCAGCAGCAGGGCAAGAGACATGAAATCAAGATCAAAAAGGGTATTTAATATTGCAAGTGAATTTATTATATCTGCACCCATCCACCAGAAAACCTTGATCTTCAAAGCACTGTGCAAACACTAACCAGCTAATGACTCCCTGAGCAAAGCCACAGCAACGGCTATTTTTAATACATCTATTATTTGTTTGTGCTCATGAAAGGAGGTTTTGTGCCATCAGCTTATTTAGCCAAGCACAGAAGGGAGAAAAGTGAATGTGAACAGGGGAGGAAGGAGGGGTTATGGAGTGTCTTGACAGGTTCCCCGTGCATCAGTTAATGAAAATGGCTGGATGAAATAGGAATAGGTGAAGATAAGTGTGACAGAGCCACAAAACAACAAAAATAAGTGAATTTATTACTAGATAGAAATACCTCTTGAAGGAAAAAAGGCTGGTTGCTAATGGTCTTTTCAGTCTAGCACAGAGAGGCCTAATGAGGACCAGTGGCAGCAAAAGTCAAGTAATTCAAAGCCCAATTGTTATGAGAGACAGAATTAGCCTCTGGAACGAGTTACAAAGCCAAATGGGGAATTTCTCACCTTTTTTTTTTTTTTTTCAAATGCAGGCAAGGATTTAGTGGACATCCTGCAGAGAGATGTTAGAGAAGGTGTACAACCTGCCTGAGTGGCTGAGGGCAGATAATGCCTCTCCTCCTCTGAACTTCCCCACAGTGTGCCTCCAAGTGACACAGAGAGAGACACATGATCAATGTGTCAGATCAGAGGGCTGGAGCACCTCTGCTATGGAGACAGGCTGAGAGAGCTGGGCTGGCTCAGCCTGGAGAAGAGAAGGCCCCGGAGAGACCTTAGAGCCCCTTGCAGTGCCTGAAGGAGGCTGGAAAAAAGAGGTGGAGAGGAACTTTGGACAAGGGCCTGGAGCGCCAGGACAAGAGGGGTTGGCTTCAAACTGACAGAGGGCAGGGTTAGACTGGATATTGGAAAGAAATTCTGTACTCTGGGGGTGGTGAGATCCTGGCACAGGTTGTCCAGAGAAGCTGTGGCTGCCCCATCCCTGGTAGTGTTCAAGGCCAGATTGGATGGGGCTTTGAGCAACCTGGTCTACTGGAATGTGTCCCTGCCGACGGCAGGGAGTTGGAATGAGATGGTCTTTAAGGTCGCTTCCAACTCAAACCATTTTATGACTCTATGACATGGACATAGTCATATTTCACAGAGTGGTGAAACCTTCCCTCCTCGAATCCTCTGAGGCCAAATTTGTCCCCTCTCCTTCCACTGAAACGTGCGGCCCCTGGGAGGGGGTCAGATCTGAGGACCCGCAGCTCTGCGAGTCTCAGGTGCCAGATTCCGACACCGTCCCCTGCCACACCAAACTCCATTCCCCAGCGCGTGTGGAAGCGCTGCCCATCCCGGAGTAACCCCCCCATCACCTCCCCAGCCCACTGCGCCCCGCGGAGCGTCCGGGGCTGACGGGGTGACACTGGCATTCCTTTACACGGACACACAGACCCCCTCAGCGCGCCGGGGGCACGATCACGACCCTCACCCCCCCGCCCCGCTTCCCCATCCCACCTGCGGCCCGGAGGAGCCGCTCGCTGCCTTTCCCATCCATAGAGGGCGGGAGCCGCGCTGCGGAGCCCGTCCTGCACCAGGCGGCGGAGGCAGAGCGAGCGTCCCTCCGGCACCGCGAGCTGCGGCGGCCGTGCCCGCGCCGCCTTCCTCCTCCTCATCATCCTCCTCCTCCTCCTCCTCTTCCCATTCCTCCTCCTCCTGCTCCCGCTGCCCTGCCGGCTCCGCTCGCCGTCCCGCCCGGCCGCCCCGCGCGGCTCCTTCCCCCTATGGATGGGAAGGCAGCGCCCAACGGCGTGGCCACCATCGAGGACCGGATCCTGCGCATCACCGGCTACTATGGATATTACCCGGGATACTCCAGCCAGAAAAGTAAGGCGCCCTCCCGCCTCTCCCGGCCCTTCACTGGGGGGGGTGTGTGTGTGTATGGAGGGAGGCGTCGGCAGAGCCCGTGGCCCCCCACAATGCCCCCCCCTCATCCCTCGGGGGTGCGTATGGGGTCTCCGCTGTCCCCCGCGGCTCTGCGGATGGAGAGGGGGGCGGCGGCGTTTGGCCGCGGAACTTCGCTGCTCGGGAGGGCAGCGGGGGCCTCTCGCTGTCGTTTTGGGGTTTATTTTTAATTTCCACCGCCCCTCCCCTTCGCCCCCCATCCCCGCAGTGGAGGGGGGTTCGCTCTCCGGGTGCCCCGCGCCCGCCGCACCGGGAAAGTTTCGGTCCCGGTGGGTCCCCCCGGGCGGGCGCTTCGGCGCGAAGCTCCTGAATTATTCATCTTCCTCCCCAAACTAATGGGATTTTTCCAGAAAAGTGGGGAGTTACCGATGGGGGCTTCACTTCATGCCGTTTTAATACGAGACACTTGTGGTTTAGGAGTTTGTTGTTGGTTTGGGGGTCTTTTTATTTATTTTTTTATATATGTGTGTTGTTACTTATTTATTTCCCTTAAAGGAAGAAACAGAAATTAAAGCAGTTGGTCCTTGCAGAAATTCCCGATCTTTTGCTTTTGAAGTTTTTAATCGGGAGCAGCGGGTTTCTAGCAGCTGGGAGGACCTCAGTGGGTTTCTCTGGAATTCTGGCGGTCCCAGTGCTCTGTTTGGTGGAGAAAGTTTGGCTGATGAAAGAAATTATTCATTTTTACCACCCAGGAAACATGTGCAGTCGGGTTTTATTGTGTTAATAGTTGCTTTGCAGTTGGCAAAAGCTATGATATTCCACAGCTTAAAAAACAAAAGGGGAATTGAGGCAAAGTGGCGGGATGGGGGGAAAGGAAAGGCAAGAAGCCCACCTTGGTGAGGTGAGCACTGAGGAACAGACTTTCTTCTGAATATTTAAAAACTCCCCTCGGAATCAGGGGGAGTGAACTGCTTTCCAGAACAGGCAGTGCAGTGCTCTCCAGCTCCAATGCAACAATAAACCAAAACACAATTAATAAACTGCGAAATATGAGACAAACATGTCTGTGGGATTTTTTTGATGGAGGAAAGCTATGCATTGAAACCACTTAAAAATAAGAAGTAATAATTCCTTTGTGTTAAATGGTCAGCTGAAAAATCCAACAGTCAAGACCTGTGTTTTTTTTTCCAGCTGTTATTTGTGGCACGTTAACAGCATGGCAGGTGTTATGAGCATTTATTTGGTGAGGTCACTTGGTTTTTCTGTAGTCAGAAGAGTTGAGAAGAAGCTCAGAACAATCTGGAGGAATGACTGCATGTCAGTCCAGGGACTATTTAAGTCTGACCCAGGTGGAATCAGTGTCCCAAATTCTGCAGCAATTCCAGACAATGTCTACAGTGTGATTTACCAGAGAAGGGTGAGGATTCTAGCTTAATACTTTGTCCTAAGTTTGCTTCGGTGTCAGAATGCAATTTTTCAGCCTGCAGCAACACTCCCACTCTCTCTCTATCAATCTGTAGACCTGAATTCAGTATTGGTAATGCAAGTGCTCTGTGTGGTGCAGTGGCAATGCCAGGACAGCACTGCCCAGACAAAGAGAAGCTCTTTTAGTCCAGGACCAGGTTCTGCAGATGCTACACAGTGCATCTGCTTAAAATTAGACAAAGCATGTCAGGAGAGGCCAAGGCTTTCGGAAGTGCTGACTCTTGGGATTTTATTGCAAGTCTCCCAGTCTTTTGTGCCTTTGATGAGCGAGTGCTGAGGAAAAAACAGAAGGGATTAGTAGCTCAGGTTTTGCTGGTTGAAGAAAATAAGCTACATTTGTGGTCATCAGAGGAAAACTGCAAATGCATAACTCAGAGGTATCCCAGTAATTAAATGCCCTTGGGTAAACAAAAAGCATGAACTCTTTCAGAGCTATGAACGGTTTTTAAATATGTCTCATGAGTTTTGGAACCATCATCATAATTTTTGGAGTGTTTGCAGTTGGTGGGTGACTGCTCTATTCTTGTGGCTATGAGTTTTGGGTTTATAAACCACTTTAATGTTCCACAGTTTTCACAAAGATGCTCTGCTCTTACCTGGGGTAAACACAGGCCTCCTTCAGGCATCATGAACATACATTCTCTTGGCATTTGGGTGGAGAGAATCACTCTTGCAGGTCCTGGCTTGGAGTTCTTACTCTATTCCTATGTCTTGGCTTTAGCCAAGAGTGGTGCTGCTTCAAAGTTCTGTTGACTGACAGTTCTTGCCATGGCTAATTGCTCACACAGCAGCAGGACTGTCAACATGTAAACATGCAGGGTGGGGAGTTTGTTCTACCAACTATTAATGGACTTCATATCTCAGCTTATGTAGGTGAGGGCATGATTGTTGTCACTGCTGTCCAAATTTGGTTTTAATGCAGCTGGGTAATGTTGGTGCCTTTGGCTGAAGAGCAGCATGCTGGTGGGCTGCTCAGAATTCCAGGTAGGTTGTGCCCCTGCCCTCCCCAGTGGCAGAGGATTTGTTGTCCCATCCCTGTGCCCAAACCTGTGGTGGGTGCAATTGTCCGCTTACCCTGTCACCTCACTCCTCCCTGGGTCTGAAGGGTGCCTGAGGATGAGCTGTTGGCCCCAGAATGGCTTTGTGCTGTCACCCCTTGGGCCTGACCAGAGAGCTGGCCAGGCACCAGATGGGGATGTTGTTTGGGTGGTGACAACCTGCTGATGGTCGGTCACCACCTTCCCCGAGGCTCCTCTTTGTCCCCAGCCTGTGGTGCCCAGCTAGGGACAGGAAAGTTTGCTGAAGAAAGCTGAAGGCAGGGCTGGGGTGCTGCCCTTCTGCTCACTCTTGGAGGGGAACCTGCAAAGTGATAAAAAGCCCCCAAGATTCTTCGAGTCGTGCTGGTGATTTACATTCCTCCCTCCGTAGACCAGCAAGTATTCCATGCTTTAACAGGAGACTGTGACTGGGTTTCTGGTGTGTGAAGGCTGAGGACTGGTCACAAATGGCCATGGAATCTAATGTCAGAGGACTGTGGTGTTCAGGAGCTGTTATCACAAAGAACTGCAGTATTTTCTGGTGACTTCTGCTTCATCTATATTTGTGTGCACTAACCTACTTCAAACTTGGAGCGTCCATATGATAAGTCTTTGGGCACTTTTATAATTTTTAATTATCCCTAAAAAAGTTATTGAAGAAGGAAAATACATATTTTATTTCCCTGTAAATCATCTAAAAAAGCAGAGACCTGTATTTTGGTCTGGTATTTACATCCATGTATGTTGCAAAATTCCTATATACTGCCTAATAAGTCACAGGAATTGGAACAAGATGTTTTTTTCCCTCCTCCACTTGGTGCTGAAATGGAAAGGGCTTTTCCTGATCCCAGTCAACCTGTAATTCTGTGGGAAGGAAGAGGGGCTGTGCCTCTCTTCCAGTCAATTTCTTTGGAGTTATTCCATAATTTCCAGGGCATGGTGCTGGTGTAAATCAGATGCTCCAGCCTCTGTCCTGGGGCTGCAGATGGTGCTCCCACGTTAGTGCCCACAAACAGTGGGAAACTCTCTTCCCTCTCCAGACCTTTGCTGTAACTTCTCACTCTTCTCTGACTTTTTTTTCTGGTAATACAATCACATTTAGTGTTTCCAGGCTCAAGAGTGTGTATGGGTTTGTTTTTTTGTGGGCTTTGCTTTTTTGTTTTTCTTTCTTTTTTTCACCCTTTCCAACTGCCACCCCATCTGCCTTTCATCTCAGTACTGAAACCTTTTTTACTTTCACACTATAAAGTTCTTCTCCTTCGAGTCTGTCCTAACACCTCTTCTGTGCCTTCCACTGAACCAAAACCGATCCAGTCAAAGTTTCTTGTCTCTAGTCTTCATCAGCTTCACCAAGTCCACCTCCAAGACAAGATTCTGTCTGTGTAATATCTTTCTGATGGAGCCTTTCCAGCATCCACAAAGCCTTATGTCTTGCAGGATGATCTCGGCATCACAGATCTGCATTTCTGTTTTCTCAGGCCTGGACAAGCACAGCATAAATGTACTGAAAAAACAGTGGTTCATCTCGTGGGGCAGAACCTTTTTCTTTTTTAATCATGTTTGGAGAGCTTCTTATGTCCGGAGGATTTGATTCCCGCCACAGCAGATCACAAGTGCCCATCTCCACCAGGCGCTTGCCAGACTTTTAAACCGGTTCCTCTGGACATGATCCTGTGCGGATACAATCTCCCCTTCTCCTCTCCTTCAGGCCTGACCTGAAACCATGGAGTTCTGTAAGCTCCTGGAAGCAGAAGGTGCTGCCACGTGGCTGTGCAGCAGTGGGACTGTGACACTGGGCTCACAGTGTGACACTGGGTGACCACCCCTGTGGTGCAGCCGCGTGGTCAGACCTGTCTGCCAGTGAGCTGGAGAGCCCTTACACCAGAGTATGACCTTAGCAGTACTTGGCACCTGGGCTGGAATGCTGAACCTGTCCTTACTAATAGCACAGTCGCTGTCAGGAATAAGCCAGGTGTTTTCGTACTCCCCTAGAACAGCTCGAGCAAGGTTTTCTGCTTTAATTTGGCAAGTTCAACCTCAAGTCAGCAATGTGAACTTAAGCATCTGCTTAAGTCTGAACTTGCACTAAGCCACTGGGCCTTGATGATGTGTTTAAAGTTAAGTCCATGCTTAATTGCTTTGCCTTAATAAGACATGGCATGCTGAGCCAGCACCACTGGCTTGACAACTCGGCTCTTGCTCTCTGCGTGGAGTAAAAGGCTGTGGAAGGAAAAGCTAACTCTGAAACACTGGAGAGAATTTTCTCCTGGTTATCACAGCAGCTGTACCAGCAGCTCTGCTGCAGTACAAATCACATGGCAAACCCAGATCATCTCTGCTTACTGAACACCCTGCCCTCCTGGTGGCTTGTCACTTCCAACGAGAGGAACAAAGTCTCTGTCTGTTTACTGGAGGCTCCCAGCAGCTTCTCCAGCCCTTCCCAGAGCCCTCGGTTTCTCTGTGCAGAGCAAACACAACGGGAGACTGGGAAAGGGGCAGCTGAGGAAAGGTGCTTTGAAATTGTTGGTGGATGAGGCTGGTTCCATGGAGCTGTGTTTGAGGGGTCTGGGAGGGAGGTAGTGGTGTCTGAATCAGTCTCTGTGTGAGTTGAAGTCTTGGGGCTGTTTCAGCTTGTACCAGTTGTGGCAGCTGGCCCTGTGCCACCTGCTGCTGTTTGAGTTTCAAGGACACCAGACGCAGGGCTAACCCAAAATAAGCTTTATTTTAAAGCCCTTCCTTTCCCTGCTGGACAGGGACTGTCCATAAGAGGGTTATTCCCTAGGAGGGTGTGCCACAGTGGGGGCTGAATTGCAAACTGCCAGTTTAACAATATTTTTCTCCCCCACTCTGGGGCACAAGTGGATGTCATGGCACAGGATGCAGCCCTGTTGTAGCTGCTTCTCCTCACAGGCTTGTCTCTCTGTTCAGGTAAAATAAATCGTGGCTGTGTATCAGCACTGGTAGCAATAACTCATAAAGTAATTTCTTTCAGCAAAACAGGTTTTGAAAATACCCCTTTGCTGACTAATTTTGGCAAGACCAGGTATGTATTCTTTAATGGAATGGGGCCAGGCTTTTTGTGGATTTCTGTTTGTGCTGGAAGGGACAGCCTGGCAGCCTTAAACTTGTGGCTGGAATGTAGGACCTCCCCTCACCTGGGGACTCCAAGTGTTTTGGAAGATGAGGGGTCTCGTTAGCTGAGAGGAGAGGAAACTGGTTCAGTCCTTGGCCTTTCCTCAGGGACTGATTCAGCCTCTCGCAGTGAAATCTGTGGGGAGTTGAGCTGTGAAACTGCAGTCCTGGACTATGGGTAAGGTTCTGGACATCTATGGTCAGGAGGGATGAATTCAGATTGGGAAGAACACCATGGTGAGCAGGGTAATGAGGAGCATTATCCTTGGATGAGGGGATTGATAGAACTTGGCTTGTGCAGGCTGGCCAAGGTGGGAACTGGGCTGCTGCTCCAAATACATCTTGGGAGGACGAACAAGGGAATGTAGGAAAGAAGAGTTATTTAAACTGAAACTGCGGTTGGCACACAGACAAATGGGTATGAACAGGCCATGAATAAATTAAGGCTGGAAATTAGCAGAAGGCTGAAATTAATGGCCAAAAATCTCACACAGTCTCATGTATTTAAATAAGAATTATTTCCCAAGCTTTAAAGGTGCCTCATAAAGAAGTTTGCCAAGATTTTGAGAAAAATTACCCCCATTTGGCAGGCAAAATTGAGGCAGTAAGGTGGGGGGAGCAATGCTAATTTGTCAGAGGTTGTTCAGAACAAGCCATAAAGTTTGATGGAGCGATCTCTGCCTCCACTGCTGGCTGCACAGCAGGTCTGGTGCTGTACCTGGGCTGGTGCTGAGGGTGGGAGAGGTGCTTGCAGCACCTATATGTGCTCTCTGCCTGCTTTTCAGTTCCCCTGCCCTCCTGGGCTCATTTGCTCCAGCCCTTCTCCCATCACCAGTGGTGTTCCCCAGGGCTCAGAGTTGGGCCCAGTCCTGTTTCATATCTTGATCGGTGATCTCAATGAGGGGATTGAGTGTACCCTCAGTGAAGTCATGGATGAAGCCCAGCTGGGTAAGAGTGTTGATCTGCTGGAGGGTAGGAAGGACCTGCAGTGGCATCTGGACAGGCTGGACTGATGGGCTGAGGCCAGTTGTATCAGTTTCAACAAGGTAAAGTGCTGGGTCCTGCACTTGGGCCACAACAACCCCATGGAGCACTCCAGGCTGGGGGAAGAGTGTCTGGAAAGCTGAGAATGAAAAGGACCTGGGGGTGCTGCTCAACAGGGGCTGAACATGAGCCAGGATGTGCCCAAGGGGGCAAGAAGGACAATGGTATCCTGGTCTGTACCATTCATAGTGTGGCCAGCAGGACTGGGGAAGTGAATTGAAGTTATTCAATTCAAGAAAGACATTGAGGGGCTGGAACATGTCCAGGGAAGGGCAACGGAGCTGGGAAAGGGTCTTGAGGGTAAGCCCTATAAGGAGCAGCTGAGGAAGCTGGGGGAGCTCAGCCTGGAGAAAAGGAGGCTCAGGGGGGACCTTCTCCCTCTCTACAACTCCCTGACAGGAGGGTGCAGCCGGGTGGGGGTCAAGATCTGCTCTCGGGGAACCAGCAGCAGTATGAGAGGACAGAGCCTCAAGCTGCACCAGGCGAGGTTCAGGTTGGACATCAGGAGGAATTTCTTCATGGAAAGGGTAGTGAAGGATTTAAATGGACTGCCCAGGGAGGTGATGGAGTCACCACGCTTGGAGGCATTCAAGAAACGACTGGACATGGCTCTGAGTGTCCAGTTGTGAAGGTGATGATCAAAGGTTGCACTCAATGATCTCAGAGGTCTTTTCCAACCTAAATGTTTCTGTGGTTCTGTGATTCTTGCAGAAAGGCTTCCTCGCTGCCTAGCCCTCTGGGTGATGGATGGGCTGTGCCTCGTGCTCCCAGGTGGCACAGCTCCTGTTTCCTGCTGCTTTGCCTCACTTGGCTCCGTTCACCTGAGGCGGCTTTAACCTCACTCAGCTTGCCATCATCATGGCTGCGTGGAGCTGCACACTTCCTTCTTTTCTTGTTTTTCCTAAAAGTGTGGCTGCTGCACACAGTGTTAGGAAATACATTAGGAAATTACCTGGTTGTGCCATGAAGTCCTGCTCACTTTTCTGGAGTGCACAGAGGGGATACCCCTCATCTGGACTGTCCTTCCAGCACTCGTTCCCTGACATTGTCTTTCCCCATCCACTCAGGCAGGCAGCTGCATATTTGGTCTTGCTTGAATGTTGTAAAATAATATTCCAAGGTGACAGATGGTTCTGGCAGACTTTTATCCTTCCAATGCTCGCATTCCTGTTTTTTAATAGTGGTTTTAAAGGTTCGCAATTATTTCTTCTGCACATTTGTAAATTGATGGGCTTTTGCTCAGCTGCCTGCGTGGGAATTCACCCATGAAAGTGAACTTGCAGCTTTACTGTTTGTTGAAGGATTGGTGGCAGGAATTTTTTCACATAAACCTGTTGCTGCATGATCACGTAATAATGAATAATGAAATTGCCTGCAAGAGAAGGTCAGTGTCGCTCTGTGGCAAATGTGCAAATAGGGCGGGGGGAAAAAAAGTGAAGTGCTTAACTGACCGGTTAAATTATTCACCAAGTGGACCAGCTCTACTCAGTGAGACTGAAAAGCTTTTTTTTTTTTCAGTTGTGGTGAGGTGAAGTGAGACTCCCTGGTGGCCTTCACTTCTGGCTGGCCCCTCTGCAGAGTGGCAGATTTCATTGCACAGAGATAGAAGCTGTAAGGTTTTGTGAGCTAATACCCAGGGTATGGCTTTCACAGCCACAGCAGAGCTGTAAGTGAGAGCATCCTGGGCACTCTGAGTGGCAACAGTGAATTTATTCAGGATGTGTTCAAGTGACAGGCTTTCGGTGTGTCTGCCACACAAAGACCTTTCTGTTATTACTTTAAAAACACGTTGAGTCTTCCTAGACCTCCCTTGCAAATACTTTTGATAAAATGGCCTTGCCCTTTCCTGCCTTCAGCTGGGCTGGATCAGGGGGAACTGAGTGAGGGAGTGAGAAGGGTGCCTCTGCTGTTCTTTTGTAGGAAGTAGAAGGTGATTTGCTCCTCTTCTGCTTTCTATATGAGCTAAAGCAAGGGAGCAGGATTCAGATCTGGGGGTAGAAAATGATGTTTCTTGCTGTTTCTGGCAATCTTAAAGCTGTTCTTTGTCTCAAAGCTGTTTTTAACTGATACAAGAGCTCCCATGCCTGGTTTTTCGTTTAAGTTTCCAGTTTCATATTGGACAGGGAAGAAGGGAGAGACAAGTACCAGCATGGCAGCTCATGGGTCAGTACAACTTCACCAAAACAAGTCTACCAGACACACTACTAGAGCAGCCATAGTCCTGGCAGCGATCTCTCCATCCAGAGTGAGAAAGACATAGTAGCCTGAAGCCAACCCGGCAACTCTTCCAGTTTTATTCCTGCTTCTTGTGTTGTGCCTGAGAAGTGGCTGTTCATGGCACCGAAAAAACACTGCTTGAGCAATTGCCTGCTTTTGTATACAATATGCAACAGTGGAGCTCTCTCTCTTCCTGTGGAGGCTTGGTCTTCTGGGGGACCTTTCTGATGAGGGCTAACACCCCCCCCGCTATTATTAATGGGGTAGTTGGAGATGCTGTGCACTTCACTGAAAAAAATACTTCCCCGCTGGGGACTGATTTTTCATAGGATTCGTGGGAACACAGCTGTGCAGGCCCATTCCAGCTAATGGGCATCATATACCTGAATGTCTGAGGACAGCACTGAAATCATCTGCTGCTGTGCCTGAGTAAGATAAGCATGAAGCAGGGCTGGAACACGTGTTCTCTGTCGGGGAGAGAAAAGTGATCACATTAGTTTTCACAGTGTGATTTATATTTGGCATCTTAAGTAAGATGGCACAGTTATAGAGCAGTTGATAGCGCAGTCATTATGACCCTTTTCTTTGATATATCTAAATCCTGGAACTTTTAACTCCTTTCTTAGACAAAGCTTGCCATGTGGAGTGTGCAGCCCTGGAATTGTGTGGGTGCGGATTGGGGTTTTTCTCTGCACGGTGCCAGAAATAACCTGTTGTGTGATACGTTACAGGGGCTAGGATTTGTAGCAGCTTGAGTGCGAGTGGGATGCTTCAAAGTGCTTCACCAGAGGAAATTCTTCAATGCTGACAGCATTGGTTGGCAGGAAGGTGAACTCGTGGTGTTTCTGCACCATGGTTTGGAATTCTACCTGAGGAGGATTGGTTCTACAGGTGAGAAGGCATTTACTCAGTGCTCGGCACTCAGTGAGCCTGCTGACACAAAGAGCAGGGGGAAAATGATTGAACTCAGCATTTACTAGGAAAAGAAAAACATACTTGATGAATTTTCCTAATTTTCTATCAATTCTTGCTTCTTTCCAGGGTGGGATGGAATGGGGAAAAAAAAAAAAAGGGGAGGAATTAGATAAAAAGAAAATTTTAAGCATTTTGAGAACTTTTCTTCAGAGGAAAAAGAATTCGGGGCTGGAATGTCACTGAAGAAGTGCCACCTTTCACATGCATTGCAGAACAAACCTTGGAGGAAGGAACAAAAGACATTTTTCAGCAGAAGGACTTAGCTGAGCTGTTTTGGGTGTGCTGAGGCATGTGTGTCCTATTGAGGTGATTCATCCATACAAGCCCTGCCTTCTGTCGCTGCCCTTGGGGACCCTTTGGCAGTGGGCACGGATTTGTCCGTGGTTGGGTGGCACAAAGAGGAGTGTTGGACTGGCTTCAGTGTGCAGTGGAGTGCACAGCTGCCCTCTGGCCTGGTGTCTTCATGGAGCTGTGTGACCTGCAATATTCCTTCTGAAGGCCACCTGCTCTGGGATGCAAACCTCACTGAGTCAACTTAAAAGGCTGGGGTTTTCCTTCACCTGTAGGTGCACTGCAGCATCTGAAAGCAGTGAAGCTTAGCTGGGTTTTCCAAGGCATTCTTTTTGTCTCAGTGCTGGAAAGGAGGTTAATTAGACCACAAATTAGGGCAACTCTATTTCTAGCAGGGGTCTGTGCGGTGTTTTTGTGCTCGTCTGCTTTGAAGTGAATTCAGAGTGACTGTTTTGAGCATCCCTGTGAAGACAGGCATTCCCGGCTGTGGGCTTGGAGAAGTCAGCCAGAAGAAAAGATGCCTGCATGTGGGCAGACTCCAGAGAACTGCCTTCAACTTAGATATTCACACAGGTGCAGCAGTGGCTCTTCTGAGAGCCAAAGTCTCTTAGGCAGAGCTGGAAGTGCCACTGGTGAGCGTGTGCGTGGCTGCAGTGCCCTCAGATTTGATGTGTGCCTGTCTTTTAGATGCACTTCCTTGAAAACGTGCCCCTTAATTACTATTGGTGTAAAATATTTGTACAGTATAGTGAAGTTTCACTGCACTTTGTGGAGTTTACTGCTTCAAGGAGTCAAAGGAAATGGGAGGTACAGCTCTTAAGATTTGCCCTGTGTAGGGGAATGGAGGGTAGAGGAAATCTGTCACTATCACTGCGCACATTAATAACAGATGTCCCTTATTAAAAAGGTCTCTTATTTTAGCTGGGATCTCAGATTTAATGTAGTAGTAGTAGGAAGGGACAGACCTCAGCTGGCTGGGTTCAGATTTACTTTAGTTCCAAAGCTGCTCCCAGGTGTGGGATGTTCGCAGCTGAGGATGTTCTTGGCTTAGTTGTGGACAAAAGTTAAGCCCTTTTTAAAATGACTTCCTGATAAGCACAGCTTTGGAGAACAGCGCCAAGGTTCTGATAATTTTCTACTGTTTTTTTCTCCCTGTGGTGAAGCATTTCTAGTGGTGTGTTACCTGGCAAAAGATCACCTTAGAGTGGGAGAGTCTTCTGGTGTCTTAATGACCGCTGCCCTTCACACCCTCCCTGTGGATGATGGATGGTGTGTGGCTGCCTAAAGCAAGTAATCTTATTTTGTTTGTGATCCCCAAGTTTTTTTGTTTCCCTACTTGGTACTGTGGACAGAAACTGTAGTTTAGAGCAGCCTGAATTGCCGAATATCCTCCTTGCACACAAAGACAGGATTCATAGGACTTCATTTGTGGGTTGCTGTCCTCTCCTGTCATATTCAGGTATTCAGAAGCAGGTGTCTCTGAAATCCAGCTGGAATTGCACGGTGCAGTTTGAACTGACGGTGTAGATACTGGTTCTTCTGCTGCATTTCTGCTTTCCCTGTGGATCTCAGTAGCTTCAGCCACTGTCCTTGGTTCTGACTTTCCCGTCTCATCCGAGCCTCCCTTCTCTCCCTATGTTTGTGGCATCGGACTGGGCTGGTTGAAGGAACTATCTGAAAGGAAAAGTATTTAGTGCTTTTGATGTGCAGAACCCTTTTTTTTTAATTTTTATAAGTTATGAACAAAAATTTTGTCTGTGTATTCCCAAACTGAAGAATACATGATTGCTCTTCCCAGCCTTCCTCTGAGAACAGGCTTTGACACCATTCGTGCTCTATAATTTATGGTATTTCTGTAGCACTCTGTTAAGGTCTGCAAGAGAGCGAAAGGGATGATTTAGAAGTCAAAGAATAGTCCTGTGCCTTCTGGTAGGTCTGTGACTGAGCAGGTTCCTGCTCTTTGGAGTTGCTACCGGGCCTCTCTTTTATCATGGAATCATTTCTCCTGCTCTTTGGAGTTGCTACCGGGCCTCTCTTTTATCATGGAATCATTTCTCCTGCTCTTTGGAGTTGCTGCTGGGTCTCTCTTTTACCGTGGAATCATTTTTTAAGGATGATGTTGTTTTCCTTAATGTAAGCACTTGCTCCTTGTCAAACACATCCTCGTATGCCCTGTTAGGACTTTGCGCCTCATTCCGGGGTGTTTTAAAAGCAAATTACAGAACGTCTTGTAACTCGTCAGCTGTTGATTTTTTTAACCCGGTTTCTTAAGGAAACAAGGCTTATGTTGAACATCATATCCTTCTCCCCACTCCCTCTCCCTGTTAAAAATCCAAGCAAACTTACCAGGAGCCAGAGAGAGCATTAAAGGCATGAAGGCCTGGTGGGCCTTACGAAAACACGTGGCCAGCTGGAAAAAGGGGGCCCTTGGTTCTCCCACGGTGGGAAAGCTGTAGAATTAACTCATTCCTGAAGATGAGGTGGACTGCACCCAACATCTGGCATCTCATCAAAGCCACATCTAGTGAACATCCAGCTTCAGACTGTGGTGATGTGCCGGGAAGGGTACAATGGAGGCTCTTGGTGTGTTTCCATCCCTCACTGATCTGTGCCTTGGGAAATTCTTGGTGTATGTATATTTTAGTAGCTCCCAGTGGATATTCCTTCCATGAATTTGTAGGGAAGTGACTTTGTCCATTTTGCCATTGTAGGATTTCTTTTTCTCTGTTGCTCCTGGCTCTTTGGAAACGGCTCTTCAGCCGAGGAATGAGGATAACTCCCATGAAGCCTTGGAGTCAGGTCCTCCCCACCCCCCAATATATGTGGAGAGACAGGAGGAGAAAGAGAACAAAACATTGGCCTGTTCTGTGTGAATAAACGTCCTGTGGAGCTAACACATGTTTTGTTCCATAATTCCTTCCAGCACGGAGATAAGATACAGCCTGGGAAGAGAGGACTTGGCTGTTTGGCTGCTTCTTCAGGGGCTGTAGTGGGATGCCAGGAGTCTCACAGGGTACACCTGCCTTTGTTTGGGGCTTTGAGATGATGCAGTAAAAAACATAAAATGGTTCCACAGGACAGTTTCAGGTTCTGCTCTGAAATTCAATGAATACAAGAGCACTTTGCAGAGCCACAGCTGTTGGTAAAGGTCTGTAGAGCATCACAGCCAACGGTTGTGAACCCTCTGCAGTTTTAAAAAATGGAGAGAATGGGCTTGTTTTATTAAGGCTACAGAAAATGTTATCAAATATTCATGATGATGATCTCCTCTTATTTGAAATAATAAATCCAACGTTAATTTTGTACTTGCAGAAAACTGGTAGTGACTATTGGCCCCCTATTTCTTTGCTGGTGTAATGCACTGATAATACTTACTATTTTATCTACTTTGCAAGGATGTTATTAGGCTTACAAGTATTTCATGGTGCCCAGAGAAGGAAAAGTAAGCTTCTCCCGCTTTCTCCTACATGTTAGAGAGATAAAGGGTCCTGCAGCAATTTCAGACTCCCTAAGAGGCCAGGGAAAGAAAACATTGTGCACAAGAGGGCTCACATAAAGCATAAAAGTTTGTTAGCAAATTTAATACACGGTATAACTCTTAGCTTTAAAACAGGCAATAAAGAAATGCCACCAGTTCCGTTTATTTTAAAGGCTAAGTTCTTAGAAATTGTTTTTGTCACTCATGCCATCTATTGTGTTGCCAGTTATGACATTTCTGACCCGTGTTGAAAATTAGAATTTGACATTGTAGTGACTGCACTGAACAAGCAAATGTGCTGCAGGGTTTTATAAATAGGATTTAAAGCACCCATCCCATAGTTGCATTTTATTCCTCTGCTGTATGTGTCTTTGTTAGTTATTTATTTCCCCCAAAATGAATGCTAATTTTTAATATCACCATGTGGCAACAACGTGAAGCCTTTTTAGTCACTGCTGCTGTGCAAAGTATTGTGAAGTCTGACATCCCTTTGAAGAACTGTTCTTAGCCACTGCTGCTATTTTTATTTTTGAATTGTTCTCTGTTAGAATATCTTTTATTTTGTCCTCGCCTGCCCTGAATTTTCAAAACACTTCCAGATCAATTTAAGACAAATCAATCGAGGTCTTTCCTCCTCCTGTGTTTTCCCCACTCTTATTAACTTTTACTGGACTGCGTCTTCGAAAATCTAGTTGAAAGGTTTTTTTTCCTTGAACTCCAAAGAGTCTTTAGAGAAATACCTGCCAGAAGCACTGACCTACAGAATCTATTAGGCTTTCCCCACTGGTATAAACTCATTTATGTAATGCTGCTGGATGGGAGGGCAAAATACAAAATTCAGTCTTCCTTTCATAAACATAAGTGCAACTAAGTGGCTGATAATGAGATAGTGTTTGCAAATCTACAGAAAGTGGCTTATGAAATTTCCTCCTGGTTTTTTACCTTATGGATTTGCAGAGATTCCTTGAGGGCAGCCAGGTACTCTGGGCAGGTTCTTGACCTCTGAGAGCATGGCAGGGAAGCCAGCCTGACACCCCTAATGACAGAGCTCTGAGAAGAGAGAGAATCTGGAAGTTATCAGTGAAACTAATTCAGTTGTCTGTGCTGTTCAAACATGAACTGCGTAACAAGGTCAGCTGGGGGTTGCATGAGTGGAGTTGGGTCAAGTATTGGCAGTGCTGTTTTGCTGTCTTGTTCATGGCCCTTGCAGTGCCAGAAGAGGGCTGGATGGGGTCCTGTGCTGAAGGGAACTGGGAAATCCCAGAATCCAAATCAGAATCACAGATTATTCAGAGTTGGAAAGGACCCAAAAGGGTCATCGAGTCCAACTCTTAAGTGAATGGTGACTGTTGCAGTAAATTAGAGCCGACATTGTCTGCTTTGGCAGAGGTTGCAGAGGATCACAGAATGGGTCAGGTTGGAAGGGACCACTGGAGGTCATCCGGTCCCACCTCCCTGCTCAAGCAGGGTCCCACAAAGCGCAACACTCAGGATTGTGTCCAGAGAGCTTTTGAATGTCTCCACTCAGGGGGACTCCACACCCTCTCTGGGTGATCTGTTCCAGTGCTCGGTCGCCCCAACAGTAAAGAAGTTCTTCCTCAAGTTCTGGTGGAACCTCCTGTGCATCAGTTTCTGGCCATTGCCCCTTGCCCTGTTGTCTGACACCACTGAGAAGAGCCTGGTCCATCCTCTTGGCACCCTGCCTTCAGACAGCTTGAGAAAGAGAGTACTCCCAAGGCATTTTTCAATCACTTCAGCTTTTCTGTACCAGGATCAGGTACTGGAGCAGAGTTTGGGGTGCAGTTGTAAGGATCCAGTTGGCAATAGATGAGTTTGCTTAATTGGCAGAGCCAAAGGCCCTGGAGAGACTGACTTTATCTTCATGCCATGAATGTTTGGTCTTTGGGTAGAGGTGGATTAGTCCTCCTCGTGCTGTGAGCCACAGGGACTGATGTCAGACAACTCCCAGTTTGAAACCCTGCTGTGTGTGGTGGGCTCTGAATGGGGCCACAACTTGGTGTCTCTACCTGTAAAAGACCATGGGGATGTACCTGTAATTTCTCTACTGCTCTGGGATAGTAGGATACAGAAAGAAGAGTTTAAGGAGAAGGTATGTCAGCATTTACCATGTTTCTTCATCGAATTTTGCAAATGTTTCCTGATTACTAGCTGTAAGAAAAAAGGCTGCACGTTAACTGTGATCCTGTGTAACTCGTCAGTGGAAATACGGCAGAGAAGGGTGTCAACAACAGGGGAATTAATTTCCAGGGCGTGTCTGAGAGAGAAATGTTTCTTCCCTCTATTTCTGAGCACAGCAATAATTTAATATCAGGACAGTCAGGATGATTAGTCTTACTATAAAGACAGAAATATAAACAGGTGATTGGGAGCACATCACTGGGTGACTACAGATGGCATAAACTATTTGGTGATCTTTTGATTTTGATCGTTACAGATGTAATTAGCAACTTATTCACGCTCCATGTATTTTTGGAAATGTGCCCATGAAGTGAAGTGTGACACAGTATCAGAGGTTTATTTCTTTGCCCTCTGAAAGGTCTTTCAGGAGTGGAGATGCAAAGATGTCTGTGTCTGCTCCACCACAGCATCAAAGTGCAAGCAGCAGAGAAAGTAAAATGTTGTGTGCACCAAAGTGGATCAGAGGAAAAGGCCAACCAGCCCATGAATTTGAACTTGCACTTCCTCTTTGACTTGTGAGATGAATGAGCAGGGAAGAAAGTTCTGAGTTTTGCTCCTCAACCAGTTTTGGGGATTTTGGTCATGGTGAAAGTTCACTCAAACTTTAGATGAGTGAAGTTAAAGTATAGCAGTGCCTCTAATCTTCAGTATGTAAGGGCATGAAGAGGCTAATATTGTATCCAGCAGCTTGGATCTACATCAGCAGGATTAATTGGGAATGCAGCCTTTGGAATGCAGGCTGACCTTTGCCTCTCAGGGCTGGTGGAAGGATGCCTTCATCCTTCTGCCCCAGAACCTAATCTTAATGCTATACATCCCCCCATTTGATTTTTGGGGAAAAGTTTTCTTATTTTCTTTGACTCCTTTGAAAGTCATCATCTTTATCTTTTTGAAGAGACATCTGAAAGCTGTGCATCCCTTCAGTGCCATTCCCCAGGGAGCCTTGGCATTTCTGAAGTGGGCTGGGGGATGTGTCCCAGACACATTAATAAAGCTCCACATCATGAAATAGCAGAAGGAGCTCACAGAATATATTATTCCTGCTCATTCCCTGACCTTCCATAATTGCCTCTCATTATTCTATTACAGCAGAACATTTTGAAGTAATTGTGGAGATCGGATCCAAGTGTAAAGCCACAAAGGTAGTCCTAAAACTTTGCAAAATCATGAACAGGCATGCAAATTGTGAGTCAATCTGCCTTGATCTTCTTTCTCAGGTGGGATGTTACCCAGGCTGAATAATGATTTGTTCCTAAAATGAAGTTACATGGTGAAAAGAGGCAGAACTTGACATGGTCTTTGACATTTTTGCCATCAATGCAGATTCCAGAGTCAGGAGAAGTTTTGACTGATTACAATGTTCAGGATTTGGCCACTCTTACAGAAATTTCATTGGTGAGCTCTGTGGTTTGAGCAGTGATCATCTCCTTCATCTTTACTGAGTCTGGCAGAGATACGGAGAAATAACTAATGTCCTAAGGAGCAGGGTCACTTGGATCCTTCTGAATGGATACATGTCTAAATCCATTTTGAAAGCACCAGTGGTGGAGATTGCCCATCCTTCCAGGCAGTCTGTTCCAGTGCTTCATTTCCTGTTATTTCCTCATGGCTAAATCTTTCTTGGTGTACTTCAGACCCAATACTTGTCCTTGTCACCCTGTGACTGGTCTCCTCCCCTGCAGCAGTATCTTATAGATTTCAAGGCCTTTTTTCCTTCATCTTTACTGAGTAAACCAAATTCTTCCACTTGTTCCATGTAACCATATTTTCTGGAAACTTTCCTGTCTTCTTCATCTTCTGAACTCAATCCAGTACCTATCACCTTTCTTAAAATGTAGTTGCAGCCTTCCTGTTTATTATAATGTTGGGCACAATGATTAAGTTCCCTGTTACAGAAATGACAAATGTTGAAAGGACCTTCACTTAAAATCCTTCTGCTTGACAGGGGCCCACTGATAACAGCCTGGTTTGGTTCTTGGGCACTTTTCCTCCTTAGTGAAATTGTTTCACTGTTGTTTTTTGCTGGGCTGTATCAGGAGCTGTACTGGCATCAACATCTGTAATGTCTCCTGTCCTTCACTGTTCACAAACCCCCTATTCTGTCTTGAAAGAAAGGAAATTAGTCTGATGGGATTTAGTCTCAAGGAATTTTCCTGATTGCCTCACATGTGGCCTTGTTTGATAATTTGGTGTAGTATTTTGGTGGGAATGGGGGACACAGGCTGCCTTTTATATCCAGCACCTCCTATTTCTTTTTTATTCAAGTCTGTGCTTTTCCAATCTTTTCCAATTTCTTTTGCCTACCTAAGGTTGTCCAAGATGCTCGGAGCAACCTGGTCTAGTGGAAGGTGTCCCTGCCCATGGCAGGGGGCTGGAACTAGATGGTCTTTAAGATGCCTTCCAACTCAAACCATTCTATGTTTCTATAAAGATCCCTGAAACATATTTAAACTAAGTTTAAAAGTTCCACTAAGTTCCCAGAACTGAGACCGGTGCTTTTTTTGTCCTGGATATACCAGACCAAATTGCTGATGTGAAATGCATCCCAGAAGCTCCAGGCAGACCTTGGTTTGGTGCCACCTCATTACTCTTCAGAATTTACTGCTTCTCAGAACAGCGACTGCAGAGGCATGTTTAAGATACAACATTTCATTGCTCTATTAAGAATTTAAAACATATATATTACGATAAAATTCTGCTTTTCCCTTATGTTTAGGAGGTGATCAAGGCAAAAGCCAGGCAGATAATGAGGCAAAAATTTTGGCAAAGTTATCAGTGACTTTGAAATGATCTTTGTAACTTACTTTGTAATCTCTCTCTCCAGCATTTTGCCAGTGTTTTGGAAGTGAAGTCATCTCAGCATACTGCTCATAGATGGTGACATTGTTAGATGTGGTGTACGGCAAGCAAAGGTTCAGGTACCATTTGGAGTTGTAGACACCACCCCGACCTTGGCACAGGTTGAAAAATTCACCTACATAACAAAGTATGGGAGACCAAAGAAATAGTGAAGCAGAAACTGCTTAAGTACCAGAAGAAATGTGTTTAATGGTCCTGATAAACTGGTACATTGTGTGAGTGTTTAGGAGACTGAGACTGTCCAATCCAGGCCATTTTGCCTACCACCTTTTGGCCTGTGGCCTTGGGAATTGAAGAATATCCCTAAAACAGCAGGTTAGTCCACCAGCCAAACATCTCCCACTTCATCACTGCATGTAAATGCTGTTGAGTTGGACCAAGAATTGCAGCTGTATCCATGGGAGGTCTGAGTGGTGAAAGGGTTAGAATTCAAAACTGACACTGAGCCCATGGCTGAAAAGTCTGAATAATCTGTGACTAGGCTGTACAGGACATTTCCTATACAGCGACAGGGAGCAGTGACTCTTGGAGTCAGGTTAGAGCAGGTTGCTGGCAGATTCTGCCAGAGTGTGTATTATTTCCCTCCCTGAGTGAGGGAATCTCCTCCCCAGTCCCAGCTCCTAGAAATGGGATCTGGGAGGAAGCGTCTCCCTATGGCCACCCAGGCAAAGGGCTCAGCAATCTGAACTCTCCATCACTTGCCACAGGCCAAGCCCCAGCTGGATAGGTCACAACCATATTGGTCTCTGAAAACTCATGGAAATAATTTTTTTGAGCTCATAAACATCAGCATGTCTCTCGTTAGAGTAACTAATTAATATTTTAAAGATTTTTAATTTCCCCCTCAGGGCTTCGTATGCGAAGTGTTGTACTGCTGGTGGCCTAACTGCGGTTTAAGCACCAAAATCCTCACGCAGCTCAAAGGGGGATGGCGATTCACCTGTGCCCCAGTCTCATTTGGCATTGTGTGGAGAAGCTGCCTAGATAAGCTGCCTGATGACTGTCTTTTCAGAACCATCTGTTTTTTTTTTTCTGTTGCCTTGAGCCCCAAAGCTTTAGTTTTGCATGTCAGTGACAAACCCTTTGTGACTTCGGTGTCGTGGGAAACGGAGAAGAAGCTGATGAAAAGCGGAGTCTTGCTGTCTGTTACATGGTTTAGAGAGAGGCACTGATTTGCTGGCAGAGGTGTCTGTGGGTTGGTTATTCAGCTGTAAATGGGGTTCTAGAGCTGGTGTCCTGACCCAGGCAAAACCACTGCATGGGAATGTTGCCAGGAGTCAGGGCTGCACAAGTCAGCCCACGGGCTTTTTTTTTCCCCCTTGCTGCATTTCGTCTTGTTTGCATCTGCTTGCAAATCGACTGTACTTACTGGTGCATAAAGTGAGTTAATTTTGATCTTGGCCTGTGCTTATTTGCAGGTACTCATCCATCAGCCTGTAGTTGTTTATTTTGCCCTCTTCCAGGATCATCTCTGCAGATCCCGACTTGCAGGCTAGAAAGACTCAAGCTGGGAGAGCAGATTGCTCGGGGTGTGCTCAGGTTTTGTCTGCTGCTTTGTGGAGTATGTTTGTTTGAGTTCTTTGTAGGAAAGCAAACAGCTGACTAATAACTTTAAGTGTTATATACTATGTCAAAGCAATAGCAGCACTGCTAATTTAGTGATCACAGGAAGACAGGACTGTTGTGTGAAATTAGAGAAGATTGTATCTTTGTTATTTTCTTTTATCTGAGAAGGGAAAGAAAGCCTGCTCTATTAGTTTTTTCTAGAGCAGCAATATGTTCTCATCTTAAACATGCCATGTAACATAAATAATTAACCACAAGGATTAAAAATAGAAATAAATATAGGTTAGTAATCTTGTGTGTAGATGAATCCTTTCTCCATTTCAGAAAAAATGCAGGATTAAACCAATGGATACCTTGTGTGAGTGTGATCAAAATTAGATCACTGAATGTTTAGGTGCTCTGTCTCTGTTCGACAATTCTTCTGTCTCGGTGCTTTTCAGAAGACTGCTGGAGTCTATTTATAGCACAGATTTTGAGCATCTGACACATAAGCTCCTGTGGACAGTCGGGTTAGTTTTTAAACACAAAATACACAGAGTTTGCTCAAGTTGAAAATGCTTTTTTAATATTTCCTTGTTAAGCCGTCACCTTCCCCCCGAGCTGGAAACGTGGCCATTTGTGAGCTTGGGGTCAGTCTGAAGTAACGACTTATGAACAACTCCTTTCCAGCATGGGGATTTATTTCAGGTTCACAGGATTGTAACCAGGATCAGAGCGTTGCCCAGCCCTTGGATACACAAATACTGCATAAAGAGAGATCACTTTTAGAGTGCTTTGTGGTAACTTCTTTGAATTTAAATTGCCTTTGAACTAAAGTATAGCCTGCTATTTGTAGAGGCTGACTTTTTGTTGTGGTTGACTTGTAAAGGAAGGTGGAGTTTTTGACAAGTAAAGGAGACTTGTAAAAAAGAGGGAGAGTGACTTTTTACATGGGCAGAGAGTGACAGGACAAGGGGGAATGGTTTTAAACTAAAAGAGGAGAGATTGAGATTAGATGTTTGGAAGAAATTTGTTACTCAGAGGGTGGTGAGGCCCTTGGCACAGGTTGCCCAGAGAAGCTGTGGCTGCCCCATCCCTGGCAGGGTTCAAGGCCAGCTTGGATGGGGCTTGGAGCAACCTGGGATAGTGGAAGGTGTCCCTGCCCATGGAAGGGAGTTTGGAATGAGATGATCTTTATAGTCCCTTCCAACCCACACCATTCCAGGATTCTATGAATTCTTGTGGACTTGCAGATGAACCTCCTAGGATGGCTACTAAGAGGAAATGGAATGTATTCTGCACTCTTCCAGCTCTGTGGATGGCTGTTAATGATTTTACTCCTCATTAACCTGACACACATTAAAGAAAACATGATAAATAAATAAATTAAAGCTCTGTGTTTTCTCCTCCAAGAGATTTCCCTGCCAGTCTGTCCAGATCTAATTCACGCAGATCTAATGCATCCGAATTTCCGACTGTGTCTGGTTGGAAAGCATGTGGGAGAAGTTGTTTTGATAACTCCTGAAATGAGCCTCCTGGACATCACTGATCAACTGAGATATTTTTGAATTTCCATAAGGACAGCTGTACCTTGGAACTGCTTCTCCAGGAATTCTCTCTGCTCAACCTTTGCTGCTTTTGGTGCTTACCCGCTACAGGTATCCATGGTGCCGTCAGGGAAAAGCAATCCTAGCAGGGCTGGAATTTTGATGCCAAGCTGAGAAGGACTTCCAAAGTTTCTGGGTGAAACTCGGCATTATCACAGACAAACATATTGATGTAATACTTCCTCTGGAGTCAGTCTGCTTGCTGGGAATCGTGAGCTCTGGTTGTCTGCTACTCCTTGGATTTCAGCAACATTTGAGCCAGGGGAACTCTTATCTGGCCAGGCTGCCTTGACTGAGTTTGCCTGGCAGCTGGATCAGCTGGTTCTGTCTTCCTAAAGCCTTGTGGCTGATAGATGTTTTTAAGGCCAGAGGGGACAGCTGAGGTTAAGCCGACCTCCTTTATTTTTGTATTTTCCTTATATAAAAATGCACATTATTCTATAGCCCAACGTTTAATACATAAACCAAGACATACAGGTAATAAAATTTTAATTTTTATGTTTTAAAACTACAACACAGCAGTCAGTTAATTTTTCTTGAAACTGTGAGAAATCCTTGGAGGGTCAGGGTAGTCTCTGGCTGTAGTTGGATTCAGAGCCTTTGGATCTCAGCGAGGGAACATGAAGTTTTATGCCTGGAGCTTGCTGTGAACTCAGAAGTGGTGCCTTGCTCCCAGCCTCCCAAGTTTGGACACAAATTGGTCAGTTCCTGCTTGGGGGAAGGTCATTGCAAGCTCAAAGTAAATATTTATAGATACTAATCAATGGAAAAGGGAGAACAATTATTTATAGTCAGGTTAGCAAATGCAAACTGTTTTGGAGTTACAGGCTTGTTTTTAGCACCTTCTGCTTGGTGCGTCCCCGAGGTCAGGCTCACATCAGTTGAGCTTGCCCAAAAGTCACCCCTTTTAACACTTATTTTTGACCATAATTGTGTGCCCTAGTTGACAGATTGGATTTCTGAATGAAGTTTTGATTTCATATTCTAAATATAAAAAGGGACCAGCCTTGATGAGAAATTCTAGTTATTTTTGCCAGTGTAGTTCATGAATAACAGTGGAAGTCAGGGGAGATCTTTTACCCCAGTGAAAACCCACAGATTTTACTGGAATTGTTGGAGATTTATCCTGGTGCAGTTGGGAAAACCTGGCCCATGTGTTGTCTGTTTTTCCCTTAACACATCCTGTGTTTCAGTCAATGCATCTTATCCCAGAGCATGAAATAAAACAGAAACCTAAAATCCTAAAAGACAGTGCAGGTTGGCCAATTTTTATTTGTAATTTCATTGAGCTTGACCAATACAAGCTCTTCTGTCATCCCTGCTTACTTCAGCTTTTCTTGCCCTTAATCCTCTCCAGTGTTTGTAGGAGGGATGTTTGTGCATGTTTAACAAGTGTGGAGCTCCAAGTTGGAATGGTGATGGATGTCTGGCAGTGGGAATGGAAAGTCTGTCCACTGGGGGTTTATTCTAATGTCTGATCTCAATGAATTAAAAAAAACACAATAAAACCACACCAAAACTGAGAAGTTCTGAAGTTTTTCTTTGGCTGTTCTGCCTTTGATCAGTGTAAATCCAGCCTTGTAAGAGTATTTCATCGTGTATTTTTTGCCTATTTTGCATTGCACATCCATCCAGGATAAGAATAATGTGAGGATAACTGCAAGTTATCCAGCTGTTTGTTTGTTGTAGAAATTATTGTTTGATCCTGAATTAATTAGTTCTTAATGCAGATCAGACTGATTTATATAAACACTTGGAAAGAAAGGACAGAGAGATGACAAAAAAAATTAACTGGTTATGATAGAATTAAAAAACAAGACTAAAAATGCTTTATGGTTTTGCAGCACAGCAAGCTTTTTTTCCAGCTAATATGAATTGTTTAGGAGTTTTATAAAGAGGGCTGCATTTACTTCCTGCTGTCTGATTAGGAGTTTGGGCCTTTTATACATTTCAGCTTGGTATGTTTGCCAAGCACTCTTATTACTTCAATCAATTTAAATTTGCAAGACTGATGATCCTGACAGAAGCCATTGGCACATCATGTGATCCTGGAAGCTAAAAATACCATTCTCTATGGGGCTTACTTACTTCATGCTTCAAAGCCTAAGAAATGTTGGCTTTAGGAGAGGGGGGGAAAAAAAGAAGTTTGCACTTCGAGCGATAGCAGTAACTAACTGAAGGAAAGAGACCCGCGGCTTCTCATGGAATCTTTGGGATGTTCTGTTGTTGCAGTGATGAATTATAAGTTGTTTTGTGGAAGATTCCAACTGGAGAGTGAGATACCTTGTCGGGATACAGAACAGCATCTGCTCTACTGGGGCATGAGAGGGTGAGGTAGGAAGGAGCCTGGGGCACGATCCCAAACCTGTCTCAGTAGGCATAGGAAGAGGACCAGCTCTAACATGTTTGCCTTGATCCAGGCTGCCAAGCTTCGTATCTTCATTAACTAAATGATGTTTTCCTGCCCCAGATGTGACAGCTGAAAGAGAGCTACAAGAATTGCATCGAGTCTGCTCTGGTCTGTGACTTTTCATTTTAGAGAGTGTGTTTTAGGGCCTCTGCGTGGCCATACAGACATATGCTTTGGCCTGTTTTGGGGTCATTTGGCTCCACCATTCACTGTGTGCACGTGCAAGTAAATACTAGTGGGATGCTTGAATTTAGTCTGTTGAAATCTCTGTGCTTGCCTTCCTGAGCATGATACAAAATGCTACTGAGAGCTTTAAAACCTGCTTTCTGTTGCTCAACACTCATTCAGAGCTAAGGAACCTGAAAAAATTCAGTGCTCCATGGGCTTGTTCTGTTTGACTGGCTCTGCATTGGAATTAACCTTTGCAGCAGCTACAAGCTACAATCTCATCTTCTGAGAAGCTCTGAAGTTGTTCCTCGCGTTTTGCTGCCTCAGCTGGAGGTAAAAATAGCAGTGAACTCCTAAGCCTATTTGCAAGGGTGATAAGGGTCAACGTCCTTGTCCTCCAAGCTGCAGCTTGGGAGGTTCATTTGGGGAATTTTTGGCATGGGCAGTGCTGCACTGTAGCAGGCTGTCCAAGGGAGTGGCAGAAACTCCACCCTTGGCTCTCAAAATTCAGCTGTATAAAGCCATGGCTGACCTGATCTGATACCGGCCTTGGTACCACTTCGAGTGAGAAGTGTCATGGGAAGGGACCTTGGAATGTCTCCAGCGTTTCTATGTTGCTGCCGCAGAACAGCTGCTTTTTATAAATGACTGATTAACGAGGAGTATTTAATTAGTGCCCAGCACTGTGGGTTTCCAACAATATCCCTGCTGGTGGTGAGAGACAATGTTGTGATGTGGGTTTTGTTTGTTTTTTTTTTTTTTTTTCTAATTTTCACCTTTTTCTCTCAACACAGGGATTCGGGCAGCAGGGCAGAAGAGATGCCACTGTATCCAGAATGTATTCCATAGGCTTATCTTTGGCACCTGACTCTGTGTGAGCACACACTTGCCTGCAGAGTAGTAGGATACAGAATGAGGCCCTTTTTCGTCTCTTTGCCCTTCACACCTGGAGAGCTGAGCTGAGTTGATTCTTCGCCCTTGGAATATTTTCTCCGCTTGTGTTATTCCACAAGTATTTGTGCCCTGTCCTGAGATGAAAAGTCTGAGCTATGATGAGCTGTCATCTTTCAGCTCCACAGATCACTCCTGGAAAACTTGGGCTCTCCTTGCTCTCCAGAAGCAACCATGACAAACTTCTTGTAGCTTCTTTTTGGCATTTCCATTTTGTCATTCCAGGCTGTTTCGTGACACCCGAGTGATAACTTAGTTCTGATAGAGCCAGGAGAACTTAAGCCTGATGTGATAAAGCTGAAAAGGTTGGAGGTAAAGTCTGATGCAAGTAGCTGGAGGGTTACTTAGAGAATTACCTTGTACACAGAAGCATTTGACTCAGCATTGTCCTGACAGGGACTTAAATTATTTGCAAGTGGTAAGAGTTCTCTAATGGGATGAACAAACACAAGAAGGAAGAGCTAAACAGCAGTTTGCACTTTGGGCACAAGCAGGTTCTCAGTTCTTCTCTCTTTTCGTTTAGAGGATTTTCTGTGCAAACAGCACCTCGGGGTTGCTGGAAAATATGGAGATAGTTTGTTTTTTGTATGTAAATGTGTTCTCCTCCTCCAAACTGCATGAGAACGAAGAAGAAAAAGGGAATTTTTCTTAGATGGCCTGGGGAAAATCTTCCTTGAAAAGTCTAATAAGGATCAAATTAGTGCAAATAAGATTTGATTAGCTCCAGAGAGGGCAGTTTGATAGGACTAATCCTTGGCTTTTTCTTTTTTTTTTTCCTCCTTGAACTACTTAGTTATCAGGCAACGGTAGGATTGCTTTCATCTGCTGGAGGCAGGAGACAAATGAAGTGATGTACAGAGCAACATACTGTCATCCTTCCTGCCACATCCATCCCTTTGGTGTGGAGCAAAAGAATTTAAAACCTTGCAACGTTTGTTTGGGTCTGGCCCTTGGTGAGAAAGGATCCCACTGCAACAGATGTGCAAACCGTGCCAATTAAATCAAGTGTCCATCCTCCAGTGGAGCTTATTCACTCTCCATATGACTACAAACACTTGTTAAGTCTGTACTTTTCAGCTAAATATAAGGCTGAGCTTGCTCAAGAGACCATGTCCTCTGCTCCTATTGGTAACCTGCAAGCTGGGGTGAGGAGAAGGATCTTGTGTGATCTCCAGTGGTGGAACATGAATGTCCCATGGCTGGGTGCATCGTTCAAGGCTGGCATTCCTAAGTTGTCCAGTTCCAGGAAGGCTGGGATAACCTAGAAAGGGTTTTAGGTCAGCTGAATAAAGAACTCTGAGTGCTCGAGTTAGAGGTGTGTGAGGTGTTGTGTGGGTTATTTTTTCTTTGTTTGGTGTTTTAAAATGGGTAGGGAACCTTTGGCAATGATCTGTCTCCTGAAATTCTGGTAGAATGAAATCGGACAAAGACAAGTACTTGGATTTTTAACTTCCTTCTCAGCTCTTCTGCAGAGCTTTGCAGAACTTTTTATCAGTGAAAGCAGCTTTTCTTGTCTTTCTGGAGTCATTATTAATTTGCTTCAAGGAGTATTTGATGGTGAAAGGAAGTATCCAGTGAAAGTAAACCATTCCTCATCCCAGCAGCAGAGCCTTTCCTTCCTTTGTAACTGAGACACAGCAACTAAGAGAACTGGATAGAAATACATAGGCTCATTTAAAATTCTGGCAATCTGAAGCAGACAAAGTTCATCTTATATTTACTTTGTCCCCTAAAATATCAGCTTGGTGAGACGTGCCCTTCAGGGATAAGTTCCTCTAATCATAAATAAAACATGTGCTTTCCAAGGAAGGCAAAGGAAAGAAAGAGAACTGAAAGATTCAGCAGTAAATTAAGACTATTGCTTTGCTTTACTGGAGTGCTTTTCTCCTTAACAGTGTTGATGTCAATTTTGGTTGATGCAGGCAAAGGTTCTGTTTTGGTTCTCTTCCCAATTCTTAAACTTTGTTTTATACTGGTGTGAAATGATTTGGGGTGTTTTAAGTAGATTTTTTTTTTGTTTCACCTCCTGGTACTTAATTACACTTCTGAAAGAAAGAAAGAAAGAAAATTCAAAATTGGGATCAGATTGCTAGTTATAGGAGCTTCTCTTGCATTGTATTTACTGCAGCTGCTGAATTTCTGGCTCTCAACCATCTTTATTATAGAGTAAAAAATATGTGAGGCAGGAATCAATGCCTTACATAATCAATCCACCTTCTGCAGTGAACTTCTGCTTTGTCTGGAATGCTAAAAGAATGTTTATTTATCAGAGATGAATTTTTTTCTGTCTTTAGGAAGATTCTTTAGCTGCTGGAGCAGATAATCTCCTGTAGGCTGTAAAAGAGATACTAGGGTCAGCACAAACCTTTGTGTTTTGCCCAGCTGGGCTGGTGAAAAGCAGACACATTTGCTAGGAAAAAAAGCGTTTGGAGGAGCTGTTGTTGAAACAAAAGAAATTAAAAAAAGGACATAAAAGGGGGCATAAAAGCATTGTTGTGCCTGACCCTTTAGTGGGAACTTTATGGTTCCCTTCAGAAGGAGCTGACTCGGATGTGCAGGGATGTACATGCGTCCGAGAAGAACCTCTCTCAATGAGTTGGAGCGTTTGAAAAGTGGAAGTAAGATCTGGGCAGCAGTGAACAGTGGTTACAAACACTCCCTGGTGGCCTGGGATTTATTTCAAGGGCTGCTTCCCTCAGACCTTTTGTGCTGTTCTGGCTGACTGGTGATAACCAAGCTGCTCCCTCTGATGTCGCCAAGTGTCCACGCAGCAGCTGATGCTCTCCATGAGGATCTGCAGTGATTTCAGGATGGTGGGAGTGTTTTGGCTGGTTGTGGCCTGAAGTGAAGGCAGAGAGCTTTAGTATTCACCTTTCTGTTGCTTATACAAATCTGAGCTGCTTATTGCCGTGGTGGATGGTGCAACATCTGGATTTCACACCTGGGTGACGGGAACATGTTTCTGTTGGATGGCAATTGCACAGGTTAAAAGCAAATTCCCCTTGCTCAGTTCCGTGGAGTTGGGCAGAATTTGCCTGTCAATGGCAGCAGAGAACTGCTCCCAAGATCTCAATCCTCAGGCCGCGTAGCCATTCGAGTTGATGGGAAATTCCCAGCCTCTCCTTCCCGTTCTTCAGGCCTCGTATTTCCAACGTCCGGCAGCATCAAGCCTTTTGCAGAATTGCATGTCTAAATCAGAGCTGCCTTGTGAATTGGATTGCTTAATGGAATGAGCACTGCTATAATCCTAAGTAATCACCAATATGCCGGCGTCTCAGGGGAGGGGAAAAAAAAGAATTCGTGAAATCATTTTTTATTGAAACAGTAATGAAGTAGATTGCCTGGTGTGTGCATTGCTAGATTAGTCACACTGGGTTGGAGCAGAAGCCATTATTTTGTGCTGAACTGTTTCATTTTAACGAACAGCAAAATTATATCCGTGTTTGATTACTTGGAGGGTGTAGTAACGGGGCAGGTGAGAGCGTAATCCTCATTTTTCTCTAAGAAGGGTGTTTTTTCTCATACTTTACATCTCCATCTTGTTGACACAACACAACAGCACAATAATCCAAGGTCTTCATGGAACATTTAGTAATTTTGATCCTTAGGTAATTCCACTAAATGTTTTGCCGAAGCGTGGCTGGTTTTGCGGACAGTGACAGTGGTGGATTCAGCAGGCCTTGCTCTGCTCCTGCCTCTCTAAGTGTGACTTGCAGTTTTCTGCTTCTAATTGATAGTAAACCAGATGCACATCCCATTTTCGTGCCCTGATGGAGGGCACAGTGCTGCAGCCTGTGGAGTGTGACGTGTGCTGCTTTTAAAGGATTGAAGGACTCTGGTGCACTCTGAAATGCCTCAGGTGACTTGAGGACCTTTCCCATGCTCATGAGCACAACCGAATCATTTGTACCTTGTATCCTGCAGACCCGAAGCTCTTCTGGGCCATCTCAGTCTCTGATAAACTCTCCTGCAGTGGTTACTCCAGTCCAGGTCTACTCTCGGCATTTTTCTAGAGCAAACCAGAGCATCTCTACCTGAGGCTGATACCAACTTTCTAGCCCTTACCTACCTCTACTTCTTAGTTATCTAAATAACTAAGAGTTATTTGGATATTTGGAGTCAGCACAAGGGGATTTAGAAGCAGTTGTGCTCTTGGTAGGCTTCTTGTTCCTAAACCACCTAAATGCTTCCGATTTCTTCAGCTGATCTTGTGAATGAAGTTCTACAGTTCCAGGTTTTGGGCATATCGTTGTGTTTGGAAAATTTACCTTGTCAGCCACAGGATTACAGCTCCTGTTGTTGCTGTGCAGAATAAGTAAATTGTATGGAGCTAGGGCAGGTAGAAACGGGGGAGAAGACTCAGAGAACTAAGGCTGTCTAACCCCAGTTTCCCAATATATTTTAATCTGCTGTCACATTGCTGAAGTGTTGCCTCATTCTGCAAATATGGTTTTTGCTCAGTATTGTTTGCAGGGCAGGGTTAAGGTTATGCCAGTGCACAAAACACACATCCATCACTGGCTTGGATTGCCAATCTTAACTCACAGGTCTCTGTGTCTGCCTTGTATCTGATCCCCTAAAGAGTGTGAGGTGAGAAGGTTGGAAGTGAATGTTACTCTGAAACTCAGCAACATGTTTTAGATTAGCTGCTCATAATGATTACATCCTACTCTTAGGTGGCAATAATGTTAAACCTTCACTGTTCTCTTCTTTCAGCCTTAACTTGTTGATATGCAACTTACTAACTCTCAACTTACCTTGATGTATTTTCTTTTTTCTGTTTGAGTCTTTGCACATGGAAGACCACACATCCTAAGCCAAGTTCAAATTATTACCTGGGTTTTTTTCTGTGCTTTTGGTACTGTTTCCTTAGTGAAAGAGCAATCAGAACCTGGCTCTCTACTTGGATGTGATCCATCACTATTTGAAGGCATTGGTTTGCCACTGGAAGGTGTCCATACAGTTGACTGCGTGCTACCACTTTCCCTCCTTTTCCATCCCGTACGAGACATGCATTTTTATCAATATGTTCTGGGAAACAAGCAGTGCAGGGTGAAGGGCAGCCAACTGAGGCAGGGCAGATCTCAGATGTGAGCAGTGGCTTTATCACTCAACACCCAGCTGGGAATTTTCCAGCTGACAGATGCCAGAAGATGGCAGTTTGTTGGAGGGATGGAATTCTTGTGGGAATGCTTCCTCTGAACTGACAAATGAGGAATACCTGTCAAGTCAGAGAGGAAATTCTGATCAAAGGGAATAACCAGTTTCCTGGTGCTAGGGCTGTGCTGTGGGAGCGTGGGGCTCAAAACTTGTCATTTATAGGAATTTTCAGCAAGGCCAGATGTCAAATGCAGTGAAGGCCATCAGGGTGGGCAGGGGGCCAGGGCACAGCCTGTCGTTTTGGTCCCCAGTGAGTTAGAGCTGTGTTTTATAGAGTGTGGAGTCATACCCTTTTCACACATGACGCAATGAATGTATGTTGCAGAAAGAAAAATCTAGTTGGATATTGGGCTGGGTGGAATCCACCATGAGAGCAGGTAAGAGCTGAAATGGGATTAGCTGGGAAAACTCCTTGGAGACATTCAAAACTGAACTGGGTGAGGCCCTGGGCAACCTGACCTCCCTGATGTGGGGTCCTGGCCTGAGCAGAAGGTGGGACAAGCCCATGGAGGACTCCTCCAACGTCAGTTACTGTGTCATTGTCACAGTCATCACCTGGACAGCTTGGAAGGCCTGGAGGGGAAGGGCGGAGCCTCATCATAAAGGTGTGGTGCTCTGAGACGTTTTGCGAGTTAATAGAAATAAAATTGGTGCTCACACTGGGCCTGAAATTGCAAGAAATCTTTCCAAGAAGGGTTTTGTTGTGGAAAAGAATAGTGACCTGGAGGAGATGGAGTGTCCCTCCCAGCTTGGCAGCCGTTGGCAAGGCTTGTCTTCAGCGAAAGCTGCAATCTGTTTCTTGTTCAGCAAACGAGAATCACATCCCAGCTGCTGGAGAGTAAAATTTAAACTGTCTGGGCCAGTCATCTAGATCCAGCGTCACAATTCCTGTGTCCTGTCAAGGTCACTCCAATGCCTTGCTGGAAGGAGATGGGTGATGGCCTTTGTGGCGGAGTGTGAGGTGTTGTCCAGCACAGGACAGGCAGGACTGAGATCATGTACAGTGTCTGTCTTCCAAACATTAAAAAGAAGGGATTAAGCTCTTCTCCATGTTCCCCACAGGCAAGAGCAAGACGTATTTGTTTGATATGAGACTGCGACAAGAGGTGTTTAGTGCACCCTTCAGGAAGGTTGGGTCAGTGCTCGGATCTGCAGGGATGGATCTCATAGAATGGAATCACAGAATCACAGAATATCCTGGGCTGGAAGGGACCCACAAAGATCATCGAAGTCCAACTCTTGGCCTTACGTGGGACAACCCCAAGAAACCCACCATGTGCCTGAGAGCCTTGTCAAACACTTCTTGAACTCTGCCAGGCTTGCAGCTGTCACCACCTCCCTGGGGAGCCTGTTCCCCAAGATCTCTCTGAGGGTAGTTTTCCACATCAGTCTAGACAAACCTCTGGTTCTGTTTGGTTGTGTCTTGGACAAAGAGAGGTAAACTGAGACCAACCAGTTTTGGTTGGTTTATATTTGTAGGAGCAGAATATGCCAGTTTTGGTTGGTTTATATTTGTAGGAGCAGAATACAGTGAGAGCAGCGATTATCAATACTGCTGCTTCACATTGGTAGTCTTCCCCAAAATCCATGGAGCTGATTCACCTGCTTGATGGGCTCCTTGTTTCGGAGGCATAAAGACTCAGAAGGGATGCCTGAGTGCTCCTGCCTTTAGGGCATGAAGCGCAAGGTGGAAGTGAGCAGGAGGCAGGGCCACAGCCACCCCTTCTGTGTCATCCCTTCCCCAGGTTTGCAGCTGTCCTGGTGAAAACAGCGTGGCTCCTGCTGTCCTCCAGAAGGCCCGTGTTGGACACAAGGCCATCCATCACAGCCCAGGCTGACAGCTCCCGAGGCTGCACAGTTGTGAAAAACATGGATGGGAGAACAAGCTGTTCCACTTCAGGTCTCTGAAGAGGATTTGTGATGTCTGCACAAAAGCCAGCTCTGTCCTGAAATCAATCTGCTGCTTCACAGCACGGGAAGGTGCCAGGGCTGCTTTCTGCCATGGGGATGTTCAGGACAGCTGCGTCCTTTGTCTGCCCTGGGCAGTGGTTGATCCAGGTGACCTTTCCAGCTGGAAGGTCTTGTCCCATTTCCTGCTGATGGGCTCCAGTTGCAGTGTTGCTTCAATAATTTCAGGGTTTTTTCTGAGGACTTTCCTCTCTTGTATTTTTCCCCTCCAGAGTTTTTTGCCTTTACATCACTTCCTGTCCCTGCCACGTTTGGGGTAAAGTCAGGAGAAGCTTTTTTCCTGTTGCTGTTGCAGTTGATGCTGGTACTGCGAGGAGCCCAAGGGATGCTGAGAAAAACGAGATAGGATATAAAAAACCTGCACCTTTACGTAACGTATCTCACTTTCCCGTTCTGAGTGGAGATCACTGGTGTGCCTGATCTGAGGGGGAGAGGTTATCCGTGTTCTGCTCAGTGATGCTCTCTCCTACTTTCCTTTGCTCTGTATTTTCAGCACATTCCCAATGGGGGTGATGCCAACTTATCTTGTGCCACTCAGCACCATTTTACTGCATCCTGTAACATGTAAATCCCACAGACGAAATATGTCAGCAGGAAGCAAAACCAGATGATACTTTTGCTTGGAAACTGCTGTTTTCATCCTTTAACCCGCAGGTCTTTGAATTATGAAATACTGGACCTCACCTAGGAGCTGTAAACAAGGCAGCTCTGGGTTTTCTAGGCTGTACCTCTTTGAGTGTGTCTGTGCAAAAAAGGTATCTCACCTCTCTTTTGCTGTACCTGATTTATAGTAGACTTTGCAAGATAAGTTCTGCTTGGGTTAGAAGGGCATGTGATGAAAATTCCTGGAGAAAGCAGCCTTTTGGAGCAAGTTAGAAATAAATGTCTTACAAATGGTAATGTTAGTTCCTGCCTTAAATGTGTAATCAGTGTGGTTGTGCCATAATTTAAAGCTAATAAAACTAAATAGGTCTGTAAAGCTGCAGCTGTGTAGTACAGACCTTGCTTACAGCTGCAGCAGGCAATGGAGGGTCTTTGTGGGGCTTTTGACTCTGGTCTGGAGCTGAATTCACTTGCAGACGTGAAGGAATAGACACATCTCTCACATTGTCCTCAACTGACATTTGTGCTGTGACAGGAAAGAAAGGGACTGTTCCTTTAGAATAAAAACGTGCCCTTTGTGAGCTGTTTGGTGATGAAGGCAGAGACTAGCAGGCCAGAGAAGAACTTGTAGTAGTAGTAGACCTGATAAATCAGTTTGTTGGGATGTGGAGTGGCTTTATGGCTCAGAGCAGGGAAAGGCAGCTCTGAGTTGCTGTCAGGTTGCTGGAATAAAGTATCTACTTACATGGGCAAAATAGCTCATTGTAATGCTTGAATAGACTGTTATTTAAAGGCCCGTGAGTCTCATTCTATATACAGCAACATTTCAAGGGATAAAAAGACTACATTTATATTGGTATTTTATTAAAATTTATGCTGGTGCAGCAGTACTGGAGCTCCAGTGGAAGCTGAGTTGGCTCTTTCATTCAAAGTCACGGTTCTTCCTACTCATAACTTAGTGAAAAATTACCTGTGGAGACGGAGGTTTCTCATCCTGATCTCAGCCTGCTGGGGTGTTTGGTCTTTTAAATGCTTCATAACTGCTCTCTGCTGCTGGAGGTTTTTAAGTGATGGGGCTGGAGAAGGTGTTTTCCTGGTGAGGCTTTCTCTAAATCGAGGGTTTGATGCTCTGTTTTCTTACTTAACTAATTCTTTGCCGTTGCAGAGACTGGGGACATGGCTTCAACGCTTCCTGTGGAAAAACAGGGGAGCTCCTCAGCCTCTGTACTGGCCGGGAAGGGGCGGGGAGGCACAAGGATGTGAAAGGCTTTGCCACCCTTGCACAAGTTAGCCAGCATTAGAACCCAAGGGCAGCTGACTCCTCTGTGCCCTGGCCCACACTCCATCCTCAGTTAATTATCTCCAGCCTATAGATCTAACGGGAAAGGCTGAAGTCATCTCCGGTAGCTCTTGGCCCCGTGGCTGTCACTTGGCCTCTTGCCTTGGTGCTGGTGTCCCCTGCAACGTGCCCAGCTCAGACTGAAACAGGAGTCTGTTCTGCACTTGTCCCATACTGCTAATAAAAAGGAAAAGTAATACTATAACCCTCTTTGTAGCTGGAAATAAAAATGACCTCCTTTTACTTAAGCACAGCACAGTCTGGGTTGAATTGCACCTATGGTGCACCCTTTCCATTAATGATCTGTGTTCCTGTAGCCTCTATGCTCAAGGCATTTTGTGTTTTGAAATTTTTGATGCCAGTGCCTCATTGAGGAACTGTTGCAGTATTTTTGACAGACTGTTTTGGTACCTGTGAGGAAATTTTGGAGGATTTGCTTTTTTTTTTTTTTTTTTTTTGAGGAGGTGGCGTGTTCCCCTTTAAAATTTTACTTCCATTTTTCCTTGTTCTTCTCTGTTCAGACAAACTAAGCCCTGTGCCCTTCCACTGAGGTGTTTTCCTTGTACATGCTGGGTAGTTTGTCCACAGCAGTCTTGGTGCAGGTGATGTCAGAGCTTGGCTCGGTGAGGTGTCCTCAGAGACAGGAGCCACCTGTCTTCACTGTTCTTTTGATGTTCGAGCCTGGCAAACCCCTGCTAGGGATGGCTGGCTGTGAATCCCTATTGAAATTCTGGCCCAGTGCTACTTTAAAAACCCTGCAGCAAGCGTTCAGATCTGGAAATGCTGCAGCCTTAAAACCCCACCTGACTCCTGGTTCCAGAGTAATGTCATTCCACCAGAGTATTTTGTAGAGACGTCCTGCATCGGTGCTGATGCTTCAGCAGAATTTACTTTCCTGTCCCACGACTTCCCCATGTGATTTTGTCTTAGTGGATACCAAAGTCACCTCTGAAGTCCTTGTCCCGTGTAATATTCCTTGCTAAATAGTTCCAGCCTGCCTGCTTGAAGGCCCTATTGTAGTTTAATCCATGTAAATCCTCCTCTGCTTGGCGCCTTCAAGTCACCTTTTCCATGGCCGGTCACATGTGCCTGATTGGCTTCACCTCAGAAATGTGAGACATGGGTGAGCAATCCTGAAATCCAAAGTGTCTCGGGACTCTCAGGGATGATGTGCTTTGGGTTGGAGGAGTGGACCTGGTCAGTGGTGGATGGGAACCAGGATTTGTGTGAGGTGAAAATACCTTGGAAGCTCTTGCAAGATGAAGGCAGGAAAAGCGATGCTTCAGTTCCGCCTTTCTTTGAAAGCTAAAATGTAGGTGTCCTCATTTTTTTTAGCTTGTGACTTTGTCATCCAGGATATGGTCAAAAAGAGAAACTAAAATGAGCAACTTGTTCTCTTTTTTTTTTTTCCCCTCCACAGTTGATAAACATATCAGCAAGGATTGTGACCCGAGACTAGAAAACGTCTGGCTTCCTTCACTTGTTCTGTTCTTACTTCTCAATAAGGAGAGAGAGAGTCTCTTGGTCTCTTGCTGGTGCTTTTATGATGCTGATGCTCAGGTGAAGCCCTCTGACAGGGCTGGTGTGCTCCCAGCACTCCTGTTCCCATGCTCTTGCCTGTACTGCTGCAGCATTGCCATGTTCTGCAGCGGTTTTTATGATTTGATTAAGAATGTGTCAGGGTGGTTACATTTGGATTCTCTGCCTTGTCTGAGTTGTTCACGCAAAGTCTCTCTTATCTTTCCACGGTGCCGTAGGAGCTGCGGACTCTGTTCCCTTCCCACCTCCATTATTTAGGGCTCGGTACAGCAAAGCTCTTAAGCCCATAGTTTATTCTGAGCCTGCAGAGGATTTCTCTGAGAGCAGAGATTGGGTCTCTGTTCCAAGTTTTGTTGTGATTATTTCAGTGACAATCAGAGAGCCAAGATAAGACAAGTAGAACCACAGACATGAGCTTGAGGTTTTTTAATTGCTTGCTTCTCTGCAGCAAAGAAGCCAGTGAAAGATCCTGTGAAATGATGCAAATACAGAGCAGATGCTCCAGCCGGCCTGGACTGGTTCCAGATCTGTGTCTTTATGAGAAATATGCTCCTTGGATCTCACTGGCTCCTTGGATCTGGAGGGGAGGTGAGGGAATGCTGGTGGCTCCACAGAGGGACAGTGTCTCTGCTGGTGACAGGCCCAAAAGTGGCACTGCAAATGAGCAGTCAGTCCCCCAGCTGGTTCTGAGGTGCTGATGAACCACATGGCTTTACCCAAGGCCTGTCTGTTTTGATGACTAAGCCATTATAAGTATGTGGAAGAGAAACACTGAGGAATTTTCTGCTTTGGAAGAGAATAATGTTGCTTGGTTGATTTGAAAGCCAATTTATGACATCAGGTCAAAGGCAGTTGCTTCTGCTGCTTCCCAATTAGAAGGCTTATTTATTGATGGGTGGCTGAGGTGAGGAAGTAAAAAATCTGGATTTATTTTTCCTCCTAGAAGAGTCATCTTGCCATTGCAGTGGCCATTTCTCTTCTCTTCTGATTAGGGCCTTGTTTATCTTAGGAGTGTGATGATACCAGTAATCATTGTGGCTCCTTTGATGCTGTGGAGATACCATCTATCAAAACTGGCCTGTGCTGCTTCAGTGACTCATTGTCCTTCTGGGATGTTCTGAAGATATGCCATGGAGCAACTTCTGATTTTGTGGAGTTACAGATGAGGAATTGCACTGAACTTTTTTTCTTCCTTTTCCATGTCTCCCCCTTGCAGACACCTCCCATTGGGTTAATCAGACAAATCTATGGAGCTTCCTGATATCACACGTCATGGGAATGCTGTGGAGGTTTTAGGGAGCACCAGGCTCACTTTTTGGCACCACTGTCCAGAACTGTCAAGGGGTTCTCCGGTTGAGAGGACTGGTGAACACGACCTACAGGGTTTTTAAGTACATGTGAGTCAGCACTGAGGAACAACTATGAGCTTTTAAATGTGTGAAAGAAAGACAGGACACTCTGTTCTCCAGGACTATGGTGGACAGGGCAAGAGGTAATTTAGTTTAAGATGATGAAAAGGCGTTTGGCTTCATGTCAGGAGAGATTTTCCCAAGACTCAGTAGGGAAAAACATATGAAATGGTGGGACTGACTGAGAAGGAGACTGTGGAGTACCCACTGCTGGTGAGGGTGTGAAATGGGTCTTGCTCTAGTGGAAGGTGGAGAAGGATAGGGAATGTTGTGCTGCATTTGGTACCAGCCAGGAAGGGCTTTGCAGTGCCCGTGTTTGATGATGAGGGCTGAGGGCCTTTGGAACGACAGATGATGGAAGGGACAGTTCGGTTCCCCAGGCAGATCTTAATGGATTTGGTACACACGGTGCTTAAAGAGTCCCCAGGGCACAACACCTGGGCTTAAAGGGACAGTTCTCATCCTCAGAAGGCACTTTTGGTAAAAACCAAAATTAAAAATGCTGAGATGACTTTTGCTGCATTATCAGCCTGAAACACTGCAGGGACTGAGCTTTGTGCTCCCTTTGCTCTGCATATTCTCTGGGTGTCTCTGACTCGGTGCTGTGCTGGTTTAACTCCCTCAAACAGCAGAAAGAAACACAGAAAGTGGGGGGAAAAACACTACAAATATTCTTTTTTTGTTTCTTCCATCTTTACGAGCTCACAGTTTTAAACAATGTGAGCTGTGCAGAGGAGAGCTGAGGCTGGGTGGCTGGAGGCAAAACCAGAATTGCTAAGGTAGTAGTCATGGAGAAACCTTTCCTAATAGGCACAGAGAGACCTTTCCTCGTAGTAGACACAGAACAAAATAACACCTCTAACTGTGCAAGTCAAGGAGGTCTCACAAGCACAACGTGCAGCAGCATCTCAGTCTTGCAGAAAAGGGAAAGTTGCAAAACGTTAATAAGAGTTCTGGCAGCAGTCTGGGGAGCAGGATTTACCTTCCTGCCCTTAGGAAGGGAGCCATCAGGTGAGAGCGAGAGGTGTGATTCATCTTGGAGTTGGTCACCATAAAACCTTTGGAAACAGCAGAGCTGCCGGTCAGGCACGAGGGAGGAAGGTGCTCTTTGCTGCCCTCAGCTTGGGACAGTGCCATCATCATCTCATCTTCTCTACAGCTAAGGTCTGATGCAAAAAAAAAAATAAAATAATGCTTGAATAAAAATCCTAAAGGAGCCCCTTGAGCGTCTGGGGGAAAGGGTTGGGGGTGGGCTGAGCTTTTTGTTTGTGGAATTGTGCAAATAGCTGTCCTGTGCTCGCTCTCCCCTTCCTCTTATTCAAATCAGATCAGACTGCCCTGTCTCAGCTGCACATTTTGGGTACTTTCACCCTGCCAGGAGAAGGATTTCTGTGGTTAACTAACAAGATAAAGCTGCCAGGCTCAATGTTCAGCAAATGACCTCAGTTCTTAATCTTCTTCTCTGAAAATACCAGGTTACTGTATGAAATGTTGCAGAGAAAATGCATCTGAGGAATTGCACCATGTTTTTCATAGATTCTGGCTTCAGCTGGAGGAAAAATGTTGCAAATATTTCTCTCCTTGCTGTATTTTACCATGATTTCTTGGAAGGCAGTTGAGACTGTGTTGGTGAGGTTCTCTTTGTTCTCAGTAACTTTTGAACCCATTGCTCCATTTGAAGCAAATTATACAGACCTTGGGATTATTTGAATTTACAAATTATTCTGATTGCAATAACAATTAATGTTCGGTATTAAAATCCTATAAATTCCATGAGTAATTAGGCAGTATTGGAAGTCAGAGGACTGATGCAATAGGCCAGTGTGGATTGCGGAATCCTTAAGAGCCAGGTTTTGCTGGCTCTGCTGTCCTGGATTTTCTTATTTCTATGTGAGACAGAGTCAAGGGGACTCCAGCATGTCCAGTAGTAACTGCAAGTCAAAAGGCAAAAAAGAAACATATCAAGGGAGCTTTTGAAGAGCATTTTAGTTTTGTGCTACTGGTTGGGGTTTTTTACACCAGATTTTTTCTTCCCCTACATCCAAATGAGGCCATATCCTCTTATTTTTTAGATTCTGCCAAAATGGAAAGACAAGTGATTTTTTTTTCATGTAATTCCGCCTTACATCTGTGAGTGGGACATGCTGCATGTTGCTTCACATGAATTTTCTGAGCAGTTCTTGATGAGGCTGAACTGTTTAAGCTAAGTCCCTGGTTTGACTGACAGTTAAACAATGCAAACTTGGCCAGACTTCCCAAACCTGGCTTAGCCAGCAGCTACATTACCTGAATCCCTTTGGGTTTTTTGCTTTCAATCACCTTTCCCTTGCTATGGGCCAGCCTGGGACAATACTGTGAGGGTGGTGAGGCCCTGGCACAGGTTGCCCAGAGAAACTGTGGCTGCCTCATCCCTGGAAGTGTCCAAGCCCAGGTTGGACGAGGCTTGGAGCAACCTGGGATAGTGGAAGGTGTCCCTGCCCATGGCAGGGGTTTGGAACTGGATGATCTTCAAGGTCCCTTCCAACACAAACTATTCTCTGATTCTTTGATTCCACAGACAGAGGCAAATTGCAGACATGACATTTTGTCTCTCATGCCCCTCACACCCATTAGGTGTTGGCTGGAGGCATCTTTAAGACAGACATGCACAGACATCCAGACAGGTATACAGGTGCAGCAAATTGGAGGTCGGAGGGAGACCTTTGAAAAGGCTGTGGTAAGTTGTGTTGGAGCTGCTGACCAGCTTTGAGCCCTTTAGAGGAAGCAAACAGCTCTGGAGCACTGTCCCAAGAGAATAATTGGGAGTTCAAATAGTTACAGCTCATCCTTGGGTGAAAAAGCCTTGCAAAGTGAGCAGCAGTGCTGCAGCCCAGCTTGTACCATACCCAGGTAATGAGGACTGATGTTATATATCAACTTACAGCCTCATCTCTGTGTCCACAATGCTTCACTTATCTGCTTCTCCTTCCTATGATCCTTGCCTAAGAGGGACTTGTGACCGTGGTGATAATTATATCTCTCTATATATGTCTCCGTATTCTGCTCCTTGAAGTGTCTGAAAGCTTCCTCTTTGATGTGATTCTGCTCCCCAGAATACATTATACTTTCCCAAAACAAGTACTGTGCTTGTTATAATTATTGCAGAAGTGCTGAGCGTTTTCAAGTGCTTTTCATCATCCCCAAATGTGGAAATAGATGACTTGGCGCTTTCTTTTTACTGCCAGCTGCTAAAGAGGCCAGTTCTGGATTAGTAGAACACAGTGAATCCATTGCAGAAGAGTGTCTGTGGTGGTTGCACAGCACTGGTGTTGTGTAAGGACTGGGACTGTGTAATGCTGGAGACTGGGGTTTACCTTCTGCCTCATATACAGACTGAGGTTTTTGATCTTTGACTTGGTTTCCAGTTGCACTCAGTTCTCAAGAGCGGGGACTGGCACTGGTAGAAGAAATGGTCCTTAATGCTGTCAGTCATAGAATCAGAGAATCACAGACTGCTTTGGGCTGGAAGGGTCCCTAAACACCATCTAGTCCAACCCCCTACCACGGGCAGGGACACCTTCCACTAGCCCAGGTTGCTCCAAGCTCTGTCCGACCTGGCCTGGAACACTTCCAGGGATGGGGCAGCCAAACTTCTCCGGGCAACCTGTGCCAGGGCCTCACCACCCTCATTGTGGGGGAAAAAAAAAGGAAATCTTCCCTATATCTAGTCTGAATCAACACTCTTTTGGTTTAGAATTGTTTGATGGACCAAGCTAAAGCCCCAGTGGGGTAGGACCTGTGTGCTTGATGCTTTACAAATAAAGGGCAGACTGATGCTGTGTTGATGCTCCAAGTCTGGGTTAATACTCCAAATTTAACACTTGTTGTCATCTTCATCTGCCTCTTGTTCCTTGAGAAAAGAGAATGACGCCCACCTGGCTACAACCTCCTTTCAGGGAGTTGCAGAGAATGACAAGGTCCTCCCTGAGCCTCCTTTTCCTGCAGGGTGAACACCCCCAACTCCCTCAGCTGCTCCTCATAATCATTCCTGGAGATTTTAAACTGGGGGACACATCACCTGTGCTGACTGATGTCACCCAGACCAGGCGGCTCTGCCCCTACCAAATATTTTAACCAGATATTTTTTCTTCATTTTTGAAAAAAGGCTTGGTTTTCAGAGTTGTACTCAAATTAGCCTGTGACTGTCTACAGATGGATTTCCATCTCCAGAATGTTGTTTCTCTCTTCTACTTCTAACAAAAGCATTGAGAGCTACTTGCAAAAAATCAATATTTCAAATTAAATCCCCAATGAAAATTCTCAAGAGAATTCAGCTCCCCAGACAGTTTAATTCAATTTGTTGTCCTTAGAAAGAAAGCATACAACCTATTATTTTAGGGAATGGGACACAGCCTTTGTTGAGCTGAACAAACATATTAAGGACACAATAAAGCCATAAAATTCTCTGCATGCAATTTTAAAAATAAAATTTCACTAGGCCTTCAATCAAGTAATTAATCACTAAGGAAGACTAATACTCTGAAACACAGAAGCTTCTCCAGCTGAATTTGTGTTTTGCAGTGAGCCACTTAACTTGAAGACATTTGTAGTTTGCTGGAGAAACTTCTCCTGGATTTTAAAATAAGCCTGGCCCTTCATAGCTGGAAGTGATCAAGTGTTAGATTTAATGATGATATATCAATTTGGCTAATGAAAGTCAGTACCTCTCCCTAAAAGCAAGCTTTGCCTGCAGAAGGTTTGCAACTTATTAATAATGGACTTATCTCCAGTGAGGAATGTTGTGGAATGAGTTGGATACTGCTGGCTGCTTTGAGATCCTCCAGGGAACAGAAATTCCTGTATCACTTGCCAGCTCCAACTTCTCTCCTGAGGATGATGAATATTTTTACTACAAGCCCAGTGATGTGGCATCACTCACATTGGTCTCTTTCCCTTCTCCTGTTTCACTGCTCCCGGGTAAGAAGGTGGAGGCCAATTCTGACACATTCCTGCAGGGATTACAGGTGGTGGAAGCTGATGTTGGTTCACACAAGTTCATTTTGCTGTTAATAGGTACTGGTTTGGCCTCTAACCCTTCCATCTTGTTCTTTATATTGCTGGCTGTGCATTCAGAGATTACAAACGCTAGTTGCTATAATTCTTCTTTCAACCTCATTTTCTCAGGATAGGAGGCAATAATGTTGCTGTCACTGTGCATGTGTGGTACTCATCTCATCCCCTCCACAGTTCTGAATCTCTTGCGCCATCCAAAAGGTTCAAGAGATCCAGGTTCTTGCAATCTCAGCTGAATTAAAACTCAAAGATACTGTCTTTTTTCTAGTTCTGGGCATGCAGCAGGCAGAGTAAGGAAAGAATTCCTCAGCAACTGGCTCTGGAAAAGTCTACAGCATGAGCTCAACCCTTCTAGACGTCAGAAGAAGAAGCAGGAGGTCCTTACCTACTGCTGAAATTCTTCAGTCTGAGCTTGCATCATCTCGGGTACCAAAGCTAAGTGATTGCAGGAGACAAAACTGAGGAAACCAGGATTTCTGCTGGAATCACTTCTGGTTTTCCCAAGTTGTTTGTTTTACTCTGTCACAGTTATTTCCCTGTCAGTTATGAGCTTAAGCTTTTTGTGGATTGTATGCACGCGTACTGAGGGTTCATGTGAACTCAGGGTTCAAAATAGGCTCAAAATAGGTCTATTCCCAGCTGGGAAGCAAGAGGTGGTCCTTCTGACATGGCTGGATAGTCGATAGTATGTGTATTGTGTGGATGTTGCCTCAGAAACAGATTTTGGTAACTCAGAGGAAAGGCCACTCTCAAACCACCCAGGGATTTTTGTGGTGCTGCTTCTGCTGCTCCATCCCTTTGGAGGCACAATCTGACCTTGTCTCCCAGAAACAGCTCTCTGCTTGGGCTTGGCACTGCTTAAATCCTGGTCAGTGCAGTGATCCAGTTAATGGAACGGGCCCACGAGCTTGGTGCAGCTGAAGGGAGGAAGCAGTCAGAGGGGAGAGCGTGGCATCAATAGTTGCTCAGGGAGGAAAGAAATGGAAACACCTGAAACTGGCTTTTCTGCCAAAGCCAGCACCTTCTCAAACTGTCCCCGGGGCGTGAGTCAGATCTCTGCAGCCTGCCTGGGCTGGATGTGGAAAACAGATCCACGAGCTGCCATGGCTCAACTTGACCGTGTCCCAGTGCAGTCACTTCTGCGACAGTCCAAGAGCTCAGCTGAGCTAAGCACCCCAGCAGTGACCGTGGTAGCACCAGCCACCACAGTTCTCACATGTTCCTAGCAGGTAGTGTGGTTATATAAAATTAATTTTGTTTCTAGGCAGGGAGCTTGCTGTTCTGTCAGCTGCAGCAGGGAACAGCTCTGTGATGGGAGCTCCACTCTGGACTTCCAACATGGGGTTTGGAGGCTCTGAATGCTCCTCTTCTGCCTGGAATGCAAACTAGTTCCTTGAGCCTTTGGGTGTGATTGTTACCTGTGGTTCACGAAACTTGTCGCATCTGAACAAAGGAGGCTTAAAGTGTGGAGAATCTAATTTGTAATAAAATTGCAGCGTTGGTTTTTGAGGGTGTGGGTGACCGTGGCAAATCCAAAGCGCTGGAGAGCTGAGATTTCAAGTGTTTTTTGGGTGATGAGCACACTGGTGTGATGTTCAGCACATGTGCTCAGATTTGTCTGCACGTAAAGGTGCATTTTGCTGTCCTGTGTTTTGCTGCTCTGGTGAGTCTGGGACTGGTGTGGTCTGAACTGCTTTGCACATCACCTCAGCAATGCAGGACCCATTGCCCTCTTGCTGTGACAATGTGCTCCAGTTTCATGCCCAGTGTACGAGCTGTGGCAGCTCTAAAAGAGTAATGCAGCTCCCCTGATGCTAAACATTTGTACCTTGTGCAGAGATATTGGATAAAGTGAAAATAATGTGTATTTAGAGTAGTTTGACCTTATATTGCTGCCTGCCTTCCTTCTAGGAAGTCCAGCTGTGAACGCTCAAATGGTCTCTAGTGGTACTTGCCAGCCAAGTATTTTTTGAGTGTAGCAGTGAGCATCTAATTAATCCTGACTCCCCAAATAAAACTAGTACAGACCAGTGAAAAATATGGAGTTTCCAGTAGGCCTTACGCTCTTTTAATTACCGCTTACAGAAGTTTTCCACTTGCTAGAAATACCCTGGTCATATGGGCTAAAAGAACGTGAGACTACAAGGGCACAGGGGTGTGACTGCAGCCTTTCAGCATCCCTTTGCTCCTGGGAGGTGGCTGTGCTGATGCCAGCCAGCTCCTACAGGGTGTCTCTGCTGATCACAGGCTGTTCAACGGGGCAGAGCCTCAGCCTAATCAAATAATCTTTGGTGTATCCGGTGTGATTGTGTCTATCTGACTATTTATAGCCTGATACCATGTGTGCCAGCCACGTGTCCCAGATTGTGTCTGAGGGTATATTTGATAATAGATTTACAATTGCTGGAAAGAAGTGTGGCGATGGGCACGGAATTTTGATGTCTCTCCCTCTGCTGCTGCTGTGGTTTAGATTTGTGGTTCTTAAGGATGTTGTAGAAATGCAGAGGTGCTGCAGCAATGGCTGTCTCTATGGGCTTAATGTATTTACTTCCAGGGTGAACCTGGCTGTATTTTTACCCTTGATTGGAAGGGAGAAATGGGCTAGTGGTCATTTCAAGAGGTTTTGGGGAGGGTTTTTGTAGAGAGACAATGAATGTGGCTGGTAGATAAGGCTGTATAGGATATGGGGATACCAGGTGGTTGTGTATGTTGCAGTCACAAAGACATAGCTGCCCATTTTGTAATTCTCTATCACTTGCAGTCATGATATCACGACTTTATGGCCTCAGTTTGGCAGCACAAACCCAAAGCTGAACTAAAGCAGAAAGCCCCAAATGAGATTCTGCTTTGTGTGAGCAGGCAGAAGGGATTTTCCCATGGGACGGCTTTAAAAGCAAAGAATTGCAAATATTATAAAAATTACCAAAGTTTATTTCTGCCTTCAGCTGTGAGGCTTGGACTGAGGCCTTGTGGCCCTCCTGCCTGCAGGCTCTCGAGCTTGTTGCTTAATGAGAACCTGGCAAAAAAGTCCTGGCACTTCATGAATTACCATCTTCATTTGCCATCTCAATTAAGAAGGCTCATCTTCACAGCAGATGTGGACAACTACAGGCCAGTGCTCTGTGCTCATTGCATCTGAGTTAAGAGAGGGAAGATCTACACATAAAGAAGGGAAAAATTACACATAGATAATTATTCCCCCACTGCTTTCTGTTTTTCTCGGTCACAGGTGGAAAACTTCAGCTGTAGCTTGTGTGTGACCACTCGAGCTCCTTCAGCTTGAAATGACAGGCAAGGAGCTTTACAAGGGGATTCATGTTAAAAAATCATAGAACCACAGAATCACAGAATATCCTGAGCTGGAAAGGAACCACAAAGGTCATTGAGTCCAGCTCCTGGCCCTGTAGAAGACAACCCCAACAATCCCACCCTGTGCCTGACAGTGTTGTCCAAACACTTCTTGAACTCTGGCAGCCTTGTTATTGTGATCACTTCCCTGGGGAGCTGTTCCAGTGCCCAACCACCCTGCAGATCTGTCTTTCCTGGAGAGATGGAACTGTGGCAGAAGTGGAAGGAGGGTTTCTGCGCGTGTTTAGATAAATCTGTAGGAGAACAAGGCATCATCTGTTCTCTTGCTCTGAGAACAGCTTGTTTTTACAGAGATCTGTCCCTTCACATGGGAGAGCTTTGTCAATAGCAAACAAAAAAAAAAGGGGGAAGAAAATTTAAAACTTCCTGCATAACCTACAATTCCCACTGGTCCCAAATAAAATGAGATGTGAGCGCCTCTCTGACTCTAAATAGCACGTGGGTAATCAGTCCTTGGAGCCTGGTGATAGCATCAGTAACACTGATTGGATTCAGGGGATTAAACAAAAGAACCAAATCTGTGCTGCTTTCATCTGCATCGGGGTGGCTGAGGAAAAAATCAATACTTGTTAGCTAAATAGGGACAATATTGTTGGCCCTGGAAGTTATTTTCCATTCTCTGTACTCTATTTAGAGCTTGTGAATGATCTCTAGTCCATCCACTGCAGAGGAGACAAAGGGTGATTTGGGGGTTAAAACTGAAAAGGGTTCTGATGTTTGGTTTTGATTCTCTGCTGTTCCCACAGGTTCCTCATGTGACCTTGGGGATGTTCTTAAGCTTCCTGCGAATTTTAGGCAACATCTCCTCACTCATTTAGAGGGGGGGGTGACTGTGGGCTGGCAGGTCAGTTTATGGCCAAGTTCAGCCAAGTCTGTCTCCTTTTGTTCCTTGTGGACTTTCATCTTTCTCAGTTTCGGTTTGATGATGGTGTCTCATCCTTCAGTGTCTGGAGCTGCTCTATGACCTTTCCACTGTCCACTCCCACAATTAAGCTGGAAAGTCAGAGGAGCTGCTAAACCCCTTTGTGACTGTGGTTGGTCATGGCCAAGATGTTCCAGCTTGTCCCTTTCTGTAACCTTTCCGTACAAACTCCAGCAGCTCAGCCAGGAAAGGTCTCTGCTGTTTCTCTGCGCCAGCTCTAGTCTGTGCCACCTTAACTGGCTGAGCACTTTTCAGTGATTTATGATTAACAGAGACACTTTCAAGGGTTTGTGGTTTCTTTCCCTGGTCCTGCCTATGCTGACAGTGACCTTATCTGCATTTAACTTTGCCTTCTGGATTCTTGAAGACAAGCACAGATTTAAGCAGTCCGAAAAGAAAGATTAAGCCATCCTTTTAGTTAATCTTCATGCAGAGGAGACTGTCTGCTCTTCCTATCTTGGGTTTGAGAAATTCTATTATACTAAAGCATATCTCCCAGGAAGGATTTGAGTGATGATGTTAGCAGCCCACCTTACACTAATTTTTACACTTAATAGCACATGATAAGCCTCCTGTTGTCTGCAGAGTAGGATTTTCTTCTTGAAAAATGACTCCTGTCATTTGTTGTGCTGCAGCATGAAAACATTTTGCAGTGTTCTCTCTGAGGAGTTTTAACTATCCAGTGTTTGCTGCCTGGTGATCATCTCCACTCTGAACCCAACATACACCTGAGCCAGCGCTGCTGCTAGGAGGTTTATAGGAACTGGATTATGGTCACAGAATTCTCCATGGACTTCTTGCAGTGCACCTGATAGAGGTGTGAGGTCTCTGATCACCTGTCAGTTCTTTGGGACGTTCCTTTGGGTCTTCAATTTGTCGCTTCTTACAAAGCTTCCTGACAAAATAACTCCGTTCAAAGACACTGCCCCTCCTTAGTTCAAAGCCACTTGAGGTCTTAGAGCTCTGAAAAGCCTTCAAACCGTGGCATTTCAGCCCATCTGTACCTGCAGAATAATCTCACACTTTTCCTAAAAGACAGCCACTGATAATCTCCTCTGAGACCTCATTAGAGAATGTAAAGATTTTCCTCAGTGGATTTAGGGCTTGATCCTCTATCCTGGCAGCTGAAACGTCCCTGTTCCCTGTCATTCAGCTTTCTGTCCTGCCCTTCTTAGAGTCATAGAATCATAGATTTGTTTAGGTTGGAAAAGACTTCTAAAATCAATGAGTCCAACCGTTCCCCCAGTACTGCCAAGCCCACTGCTAACCCATGTCCCCAGATGCCACATCCACATACCTTCTGGTGGCTCCACCACTTCCCTGGGCAGCCATCGTGGTGCCTGACCACCCTTTCTGGTAGTTTTGCTCCTTTACAATTTCCCTCTTTTATCCTCAGTTCTTCTTCCATTACAATTTCCACTGTTTCTCACCTGCCCTTTAGTGACTCCTTTGTGGTATCTCTTCGTTTCCCTCCTTTTAATCTCTGGTATCGTCTTCCTTCCTCCCCAGGTACTGAGTCTTTTTTGCTGTCTTTTTCAACTGTTTCCTGACTACATCCCCAGTCACTGAGGTGGGCTTTGTAAAGCTGTCTTTTCCTTAAAGTGATTCCTGGGCCTGAACTCTGCCACGTGATACATTTGAAACTTATGCTTTTAAAAGCCATTACAAGAAAGCTTAGGACCATCTGCTTCCCTCTTACAGACATAATGTAAGCAAACCGCTGTGTTGGCCAAAATGATGTGGTCACTAAATCTTCGTGATGTTTCTCACTGTCAGACTGAAGTTCTATCACCCCAGCCTAAAACCAAAGTGCTTTTGCCTGCATGTGCAGGCAAACCATCACTTGGTGTTACATGCATTGATTAAATGCTCTACTCAGGTGTGCTCACTGAAGCAAATGCTACCCACACTGGATCATCTTCTGTGCTGGAACATATTTTTCATGTCTAAGACTTCTGTTAAGAAATCAGAGAGCTTCCAGAGAAGAGAGAGCTTCGAGGTGACCTTATTGCAGCCTTCCAGCACCTGACAGGAGCCTACAGGAGAGATGGAGAGAGACTTTTTGCAAGGCCATGGAGTGATAGGACAAGGGGAATGGCTTCACACTGAGAAAGAGTAGTTTTAGGTCATATATTAGGATGAAATTTACTGTGACAGGTTTCCCAGAGAATCTTGACTGCCCCATCCCTGGAAGTGTTCAAGGCCAGGTTGGACGGGGCTTGGAGCAACCTGGGGTGGTGGAAGGTGTCCCTGCCCATGGCAGGGGAGTTGAATGATCTTTGAGGTCTCTTCCAACCCACACCATTCTGGAATCCTATGATACGATATTTCAGCTCAGTCTTGAGCATTCAAAATGGGCTGAATTGTGCCAAATCTGAGCCTTTTCATGAATGTGTCCCTTGCCTTCCAGTGTGCATAAATTTAGTAGTAGCTAAAGTGGCATCAGGTACCTGGTGGAGTCTGTGCAGCAAGTTTACGCTCTGCCCTTGAAAGTTTGTGATTCCTGCTGACACCAGAGGGTCCTATTTGTGGGCAAAGCAAGAACTGGGTGGCTGTTTCCACATTGGTGAGACAGCCTGGCAGTCGGAGAGAGCGCTTGTGCTTGGGTGTCATGAGGGCTGACAGCTCCCCTGGCAGCTTGAGCTGCTGCAAAGCTTCCATGTAATTGTTTTCACAGAAATTTCACTACTGAATTGAAAAGCTTTTCTTCAGGGGAAGGTGTCTGTGGGCACAGGCAGTCACTCCCACCCTGCTGCTGCTGCTGGGAGTGGGTTCCGCGCTCCTGGGTCAAGGTGGGCGCTTACCCCCGTGTCATGGAGTAACTCCAGTAACCTGGTGATCGAAAACCTGGTCAGAAAAATATGTTTTAAAGTCACAGCAAAAGCTTTCACTTCTTTCAGCCTTGCCTTGAAGCTTTGACTGGTATCTTAACACTCTCATAGAACCCGTTTCTAGGAAGTGTGTTATTGCCTTCCTCATTTTTTGCTGCTTTCGGTGAAACAGATGGATTTCAGTGTCTCTTTGCTCTAGATTCCCCCTCCCCACAGACACTTCCACAAGTTCTTTTCCCCAGAGAAGATAGGTGAGTGATCAGAAGATCTCAGGCAGCTTGCACAGCCCCTGCCAAAAGCCCCTTGGCCCTTGACTCCTCCTTGGAGCAGCATTCAGAGGTTTCAGAGGTGCGCACCTTCTGATGAGGCAGCCCAGCAAATGCACACACACAAGTATTTTACAGCTAAATGAGCTGAAATGGGTTTTATAAGCTGTGCCTCTTTTGAAGATGGATCGTTCATCTATTGTTTAAGGGCAGGTTTTAAAGCAGACTTGATTGACATCTTGGCTTCTGAGTGAAAGGTGCCTGTTTTCAAAGCTGAAGGGCTTCGGAGAAGTTTCCACTCTTATATTTACAGCTATATCCAGACAATTTGGGCTGCACTGAGGCTGCTGGGATAGTTTTTCTTATTGACTGAATAGGTCTTGTGGGCTTTATCAATTTAGGTGGAACTTGGGCCCACCTTCGGCTTTCCTTGGGCTGTTTAGTGAGAGAACAGAAACACCCAGGTGCATCTTTGCTACACCAGCTGAGGACTGTCTGGTCCCACTGGATTTTCCTGCAATTCTTATCACAAATAGAATGAAGAAGCTGGTCAGGGAAGTCCCTGGCTTTGCTGTGTAAGTTATAGCTCTGGGCATCATCAGCTGCCCACAGCTCCCACGAGTATTCCTCGCAAAGCACCTTAGTGCTGAAGTACTGGGAGTCACCGGAATCTCCTGCCCTGTTATTTACTGATGCTCAGGGAGGTCAGCAGCTTGCCTTTTCTTTTCACAGTTTGTTCCTGCCACATGTAGGGAATTAGATCCCAGGCTGCATTTTCAGCTGGATGTGTCCAAGTGTGCTATATTGTTTCTCTACTTCCGGAATTCTTCTTTCTTCCTGAAAATGGAGTTTTCCAGACTATTACAGACGCTTTGGTTAAAAGCTGGAAGACATGAGCCCTCAGTGGGCTGCTTGGGTAGGACTTTCAGGGAGTGGGCATCTATACTGAGCTGGTGGGTGCTCTCAGAAGTGCCAGACCAGGTCACATAAATCAGAGCAGCCATTTATTTAACTGCTATTAATTGCTCTGGCTTAGGTCAGTCTGAGATCAGCTGTGATTATAGAATTGTAGAGCCGAGAACAGCTCTCTGATTTATGCTAAGAAGATTCTTCTGGAAGCAATATTTGAATTTGTATTTTTAATAGATTCTCGAGACAAAACTGTCTGTGCAAGGGCTCAGTTCCTAACAGTTTGTATTAAATCTGTTGTTGATGTTTTGGAGCTTAAATATGTTTACAGCTCCTGTAAGTGAAAGAAAGAATAGTCTCTGGATATTTTACAGATATGTTGAATATCAGCTGTGATATGACAGCAATAAGCACATCAAACTGTGCCATCATTTATATGCTGTGTATGCAGAGGCTTTGTACATCACTGGGCTTTCTGCCTGACAACTGCAAGGATGTTAATTATTGTGCCATAATTCATCAGTTGAAGTATCTTGCAGCACTGTTATTAAGCCAAATTCTGAGGCCTTTGCTAGGTCATTAAGCAAAAAGTAAGTAAAGGCTAATTTACTATGCTATTAGTCAATAAATCAAATATATTCTGAAGTCCTGTTTTAAAATGCAAGGTACTGCTTACGTGAAAAGTGAAGAAATTAAGTAAAAATATGTAAAAAGAAAAAATTATTAATTCTTCCTATCAGCTTAAATAACTTTGGAAAACAATTATCTCAGCTGAGCTGCATGAGCCCAGATCAGTTCTTGATTTGAGGAGCTAATGGGCTCAAAAGAAACAACAAAGAATGGGGTGTAATTTTACCCAGTAAAGTAGTTCCTACTCTTAACCTGTGTTCTCTTCTCCCGTTTTGTGGCTCTGCTGCGGTTTGTGACTGAGGACCCTCTTTACTGCCCCAGTGTAGACAAGGCATCACTTTTTCAGATCTCCCCATCCTTTAGCTTGGGCTAAAAAAGCTTCTTGATCTTCTTGGCCTTGGTTTCAAGGCCCTCAAGTTCACAGCCTACCTTGGGTGAGACCCTGACCCCCAAAAATGAGCTGCGCAAGGAGTAGCCTTGATCATCTGTAGATTACTTGGTCCCAGGCATATGAGAGACCTTGTTGTCAGCGGCCACTGCGTCACTTCTTCTCAAATACCTGGATTTGTGCCTCTCTGGCACTCAGGACAGTTTCTTCTTCCTTGTCCTGTGACTGACCAGGGACAGGCTGGTTTTCAGGCATGATTTTCCAGACCACTCCTGTGGCAGCAGCATGGTGTGACCCTTCAGCAGGTGCCAGATCCTTCCCACTGGAAGCACTGCTCAGCTCCCAGTTTAGCTCCTCAGAGCTCATATTTATCTCCTGAACCAAACCCAGCCCTAGCTTCTGTGCTCTTCTCTTTGGCCCATCTCTGCTGCCAGCGATGTTTTCAGCTGCCAGGGCCATCTCTACGTTTGGATGCCTTTTGGAAGTGCCAGCTCAGCGGCTTCCCACAGGGACACGAGATCAAATTTGGGGGCTATCAGCCCATGGGGCTTCCAGTTTTTTTGACCTGCTTTTGCATCAATATCTGACAGGCCCAAACCCCACGGTACTGAAGAATTACAGCAAATATTTACTCTCCTTTCTGTTGTGGCAGCACCTGAGAGGCCGTCTCTGAAACGTGAAGCGTGTTGTGCCAAAGCACCGTTCCTGTGCTTGAGTTTTAGACACGGATCCTGCCTCAGGAGCATCCAAAAGTGGACAAGGGAGTTGCAGAGAGGTGAATAAATTAGGGCAGAGTTGTGAGGGCGTCTGTAGCAGAGGCAGACACTAAACAAAACCCTCCCGAGCTCCCTTCTGCTGCAGACAGTGGTTTGTGCTGTGAGGAGGCTGCCGGCTCACCGGGCTGGGCTGACAGGGGTGGGATTTGCAGGCACATCACGTCTGCCATCGCCCCACCAAATGCAGGGAAGTTGGAGAATGCTTTTCCTGCTTTCTTATTCTTCCACGTTACATAAGTACATAAGCGCCAGGATCATTAGGGTGAACTTTTCCCCGTATTTCAAAACCAATCGCTTGTTTTGACATTTGCAATCTGGCTCTTCCCTGGCATTCTCATGCTGGTTGTGTGGAGACGAGCAGCCTGCCTCCCCTCTTTCCCTTTACGTGACTTGAAAGGAGAAGTTCAGGCATCTATTGAATTCCCATGGAGAGACAAGCGCTGAAATAGGAGCTAGCTAAGATTTCTTGCAGCTTGCCTAATATTTATAGTTCAGCGGTTTAAAGCATATAATCAAGTTTGTTTGGGTGAGAAATGCTCTTCAGCCCATTCCTATTGCCATGGGACAGCCAAGGAGGGAAGTACTAGTGGGAAGGCAGAGAAGTGCAGGAGAGATGGAGCAGGGGACTGACAGTAGATGTCTGGTACTGGAGGCAATTTCTTTTCTACTGAAGTGTCTATTTCTGGCTCATGCATATTATGGCACAGATATTTCCCAGAAGATAATGTGGCTTTTATTTGAAGCCAGCTCTTATGCTGACTCCAGGTGGAAAGCCAGGGTATTTGGGTTATGGCCTACATGTGCAAATCACCTTCAGTGTAGTAAGGAAAAGGGGCTCAGTCCATAGACTGTCCTGAGCTGGAAGGGACCCACAAGGACCATGGAGTCCAACTCCTGGCCCTGCACAGGAAAAGCCCAAAAATCACACCATGTGCCTGACAGTGTTGTCCAAATGCTGCTGGAGCTCTGTCAGCCTTGGTGCTGTGACCATTGGCCTGGGCAGCCTGTTCAGTGCCCAGCTACCCTCTGAGTGAGGAACCTTTCCCTGGGTTTTATGTAAGGCTGAATCCTGCAATTAGTGTGGTCAGCCTGGGGCTTTGGAGCTACATGTAGCTTAAGCACAATTCAGACAGGGTGACTTTGAGCAGTGGATCTGTGCTGTGGGATAAAGGAGGGGGATAAGGCACTGAGGACGAGGGCCACAAGAGCGTGGCCAGCCCAGCCCCATCCTGCAGTGTGGTGGAGGGCAGTGGGCCTTTGGGGAGCTGCTGACCCTGCCTGTGGACCCTACTTATACCTTCAGCATAAGAAAGATGTGGACCTGCTGGAGTGAGTCCAGAGGAGGCCACGAAAATGCTCTAAGGGCTGGAGCCCTTCTGCTCTGGAGAGAGGTTGAGAGAGCTGGAGCTGTTCACATGGAGAAGGTTCCGGGGAGACCTTAGAGCCCCTTCCAGTACCTAAAGGAGGCTTATAAAAAAAGGAGAGTGACTATTTACATGGGTAGATAGTGAAAGGACGAAGGGGAACAATTTTAAACTAAAATAGGAGAGTTTTAGGTTAAATCGTATGAAGAAATTCTTGACTGTGAGGGTGGTGAGGTCCTGGCACAGGTTGTCCAGAGATGCCTCATCCCTGGAACTGTTCAAGGCCAGGTTAGATGGGGCTTGGAGCAACCTGGTCTAGTGGAAGGTGTCCTTGCCCATGGCAGGGAGTTGGAACTGGGTGGTTTTTAGGATGATCCAGCCCAAGCCAGTCTGTGATTTTGTGATTCCGTGATTTGAAGGTCACATTGCCTTTTGCTCTCTGGAGAACACAGTGGCTGTATCTCAGCTAAATGGAAGTTTGCGGTTTTCTGCCAAAAACTCTGGCTCCCCGTGGTAATTCACTGCTGCTTAATTCCAGTGGAGCTGCTCTGCGTTGGCTTTACAGAGTTACGCACAGGCTGCTAGAACGCCGTCATCTCTGGGGTGGGATTGTACAAGGCTGGCTGGGCAAGTAGGTGCTTTTTTGCAAAATCCGGAGTTATCCGAGGGCTGCTAACGATCCTTTTAATCTCTGGGCAGCACAGCCAGGCTGGGATGGTGCTGACTCCTTGTGCCGAGGGCAGGGAGGCTGGTGCTGCAGGAGTTGCGTGAGGCTGTCAACTGTCTGAGGGGGTTGTGATGTGCTCTCGGGATGCCTCGTCTGCCACTCCGTGGCTGTTGTGTGACAGCAGAGATGCACCAAGCAGCCAGAGCCAGGTCAGAGCCTGCACAGGGGCTCTGCCCTTCGGTTTAGGAGCTGTCGCTATTTATCTCTTCAGAGTGATCGTCGGAGTCCAGAACAAGCTTTCACCTCTGCACAGACAATAAGGCACATCCTGTCAGCACTAAGATTTTTCTCCGTATGGGTTCAGCTTCAGATTTGTCAGAGCAAAATATTTGGAATCTCATCACCAAATGCCAGATATGTTAGTGTTGTGTCCATCGTGAACAAATAAGCTTCAAGAAACTGGGGAATACACAGGAAAGGATGTAGGACTGTGGTGCAGAAAGGTCATGTTCTGCCAATGTGAGCAGCACATTGAAAGAAAAAAATCGTAATAGAGATCATGGTTAACCCTGGTCACAAATGATGTGCCTAGAGCTGAAATCCATCACTGATACAGCCCTGCAAGTGGGAGAGAGATAGAGGGAAACTTAACAACTCTATGAGTAAGAAAATCCAGTTGCAGCAGCAAGGCTCCCTGCCCTGGTGAGGTGAAGCTACTGTATTTTTGTTCTTTTTAGCTTCTTTCTTTCCCACTATCTCAGATGTGAGGTGTGTGCCTGCCTTGTAAGAGCTCTGCTGACCTCTCCATGTCCTGCCTGCGACCTCCTGGCTGTCTTTGCTCTTCAGTGCTGCTCTTCACTGCCTGTTTAAGACAACTTCTCACAAAGGACACTCACACTTTCCCCTCCACTGCTCTTTGCACAAAGGAGGGACAGCAGCCACATACTTTTTGCTCAGTTCTCAGATCTCTGCTTAAAAATCTCATCTCCTTTTGAGCCTCCAAACCTCCGCAGCGAATCTTAATACCAAAAGGCAAACCCATGGAGCTGTTTCTCAGGACTGACAAGATGCTCTGCTTTGTGTCTCTGTTCTTACTGTCTGTGGGAACACAAGTGCTAAGCTGGGTGACTTCCACAGTAACCAGCTGTGTTTAAAAAAAAAAAGTATGTTTTCCTGAATGTTTTCACTCTATATTTTCACTCTAGGCCAACAGAAGTGACCTGAAACTCCTGCTTTTCATCAGGCACCCTGGGGAAACCTTGATATGGAATACTCATTCTCTCTTTATGCCAAACACTTTGAATCAGAAAGTGTTCCCAGTTGGGTTTGTTTGACCATGGTTATCACAGTGGGGTGCTGGTTTGTCAGACGCGATATATGGTCATACAGTCTGTCTAAACCGCCCTTGCTTTGGAGTTTGGAGTTCACCTGGAGCAGGACAGAAGTCCTGTCCTGGGATGCTGTTGAACCCTACTGGACATGAAAGGTGTTGGAGCAGAGACCTGGTGGGTTTGGTCAGTGGTAACGTTAGATCCAAACGGGATTCTTGGCCGTAATGGAAAAAAAAGAGACCACACGTTCCCTCTGAAAAAACAAACAAACAAACAAAGAACCCCAAAAGCTTCCTTAACAGACTAGAGAGTATTTTTCTTTTCTCTTTTTCAAACCGAAGCTGCGTCCTTTGCCTTCGCCTGGATGCACAAGACCAAGGCCTGTACAGCACTGGGACACCCACACGGAGCTAAGACAGGCCTAAGCCTTGTTAAAAGCAAACTTACACATCTCTCAGCTGGGTCACCACTGTGCACAAGATCCTGAGCAGCCTGGCTCTTGTTTCCAGGATAATCACCCCGAGATCTTCCTTCTTTCACTTCCTAGAGTACATGTTACGGTGGATCACACAGCGGGGAGAGGAGCGGCTGTTGCTGTGACATGTCAGCCTGCTTCCGAGGTGCCTGGCTGTGCTTCCACAGACAGAAAAGCTGGGAGGAAAATGGCAAAAGGACTTGAAATATTTCACGTTTGTTGAGCTCAGAAACCTCATTTGAGTCTCTGGAACTGGAAAATAGGTGCTGAAGTCAGAGCAGTCTCTTAGTTTTTTCCTCCTGTAGGGCGCTGGTTTGCTGGCCGGGGTTTGAGGCAGCATAGATTTTGAAAACGTTGGCATCAAATTCTGCTGGGAAGGAAATTTTGACAAATGATGCAGAAGGGGAGGGGCAAAAGAGAGGAGGAAGACTGGGAAATGAGCTCTGACTGCAACGCAGAGCATGACCCGAACCTGGATATCATGAGACTCTTCCAGCTCTGCTCCTGCCAATCACCTCTCCCTGACCTGCTGGCTCCATCCTTTTCCCAGATGCTTCCAACTGGGTGATCCTCCCTCTCTGCCCCTCCTCCCTCAAAGCAGTTGAAACCTTAATTCCTCCTGCACTTCCCTGTCAGTTGTTGTACATGTCAACTCGCAATATCCGCATATAGCAAAAAATGATGCTCCTGCCTTCTGGTTGGCATCCACCGTGCCTGCTCCTGGCATGGAGAGCCAAAACAACATGGATATCATGTGTGGGGAGGCTGCTCGGATTGTTGGATCAGCACGGAAGGGAGTTAAGCACTGAAATTAATAAACAAGAGGGTTTGAATGTACCCCCCCCCCAACTGCAGTGATTTTCCTCACTGAAGCACTGATCCATAAAGCCTTGAGCTGAGCACTCTGTAAGTTCATTTAAAAATGCATCCAGTTCTGGCTGCAGGCATCTGCCAGGCTGGGGCCTGGGGTGGAACAGGGAATAGCTCAGAGGGTTGTGTTGCCTCTTTCCCCCAGAGGTGTGATCCCTGCTGCTGTGGGACTCTGAGGGGATGGATTAATAGTGTCCTCAGTGCTCTGCTGTTGGGATGTGGGACTGGGGCACAGATCCTATTTTCCCATGGCCACAGGAGTGGAACATGCTCTTGGCTTTGCAGGGAGCAGAAGACTGGACATGGGCAAGTTTTCAAAGTGCCTGGTGATTTTGGGGTGTTGCACATTAAAGACAATTCCTTTTTCAGAGCTAAAGGTCTGTTATCTTCTGACTATCAGCCCCATTTCAGCTTTCACAATGCATAGCTCCCAAATCAGCTGTTCTGTGGATTTTTTTAACAAAGCCTGGCTTAGGAAATGTCCCTTGAGACATCTGTAAAAGATTCTTGCTTGCAAAGCTACCTAGTGATGTGCTCCTAATTACTGTAATCACATTATTTCAATGATGCCTCCAGTACAGAGGATTTTATCTTATCTTTCCTAATACAGGTTGTTTGTATTTGGATTTTCTTTGGAATTGGAAGTTGTGATTAGAGTTTCTGGAGCCTTCTAGGGAGTGTGTGCTCCCTCTTACTTTAATAAAGGATGTATGGCCAAGGGAAAGGCAGTTCATCTCACTTCCCTGTCATGAGATGCACTGGAGAGCAGTGCTGAGGGTCAGGATGGGATATTTTCAAGCTTTTACAAGGTTCACTTGGCTGTTGCTCTAGTTGTCTTGTTCTGGCAATTTTAAGTTTTACACTGACCTTTAAACTGTAAATCTCTTTTTGGGACTGATTAGTATGGGGTTTTTTTGAGTGTTTTGCTGATTTTGTTTTTTTTTAAATTTGAGTCATTAAGGCAGGAGGAGGAAGAGGATAGGTTTGTGATGAAGTCACTAGATAGCAGTGAGGTCTCAGCCCAGTTCTGGGTTTGACCTGCCTTCAGCCTTGGAAAGGATGTGTGGACTCCACTGTCCAACTGTACTTGGTATCTCAGCTGGTGAGAACAACATGCATGGATATCTTTGGGGATGCATGGGGCTTAATTTCCTGACTATGTCACTTCCCTCCTGTGTGAAATACAGTCAGTTATACCTCCTTTCTTTTCCATTGTAATTATTTCTCTTGTATGTCTTTACACTCAGCCTCTTCACCCCAGGAACCAGCTTTTCCTGGTGAACTTGCAGGGTCAGCTCCTGTAACACAAGTGGTAATGAAGTGGAGCTTCATGGCTCTTTTCCCTAGACAAAAACCTGGCCTTGACATATGTTGCCCTAAAGCACTGAGCCTGATTTCTACGAAAAACAGGAAGGAGACAGTGGGTTCGATTCTTTGTGGTGCTGGTTGTACCACAGGCACGTGAGCCAAGGGTCACCGAGCTCATCTGGCTGTGCTGTGGTACTCACTGAGCTTGTTTACAAACGGGCACCTCTGGCACAGAGCCCTCTCATGTGGTAGGTTTGAGAGCCCCAGAATAGTTTGGTTGTTGTTCTGGCTGATGTGCAAACTGTAGTGAGGCTCCTTGGTCTTCCCTCTCATTCCCGAAGTTTCCTGAAAACCAGAATCTAAACAGTTATGTTTTGCCTGGGAGTGTGTTGCCCGCTGGGAGGTATTGGCTGGCAGAAAAACCAGATATCTGGGGCCAAGTCCTAAATCCAGCAAGGCAAATACTAGAACTGCCATTGTTTTTCAGCGGGGTAGCGTTTTCTTAATTCATTTTTTAATTTTTTTTATTTTTTTTTTGCTTAGGAACAAAACCTAAGTGATTAAAATTATCCCAGACCGCAGCCTTGTTTATCATTCTCTATTAGCTGTTATTTGTGATGCATGTTTAAGAACCATGTGAAACATCCCAGTTTCCTGACCTGGCACTGTTTCATCCCCTCCTGATTCATGCCTTGCTCAGCGATCAGTGAAGCAAATGAATCCAGGAGCTGAAAGGCTTTTGAGCCAGACCCCTGGAGCAGAGCAGGTCAGGACTGCCAGACACGGTGGCTTTTAGAAGGCTTGTGAGCACCAGATCTGCTCACTCCGGAAAACCGGAAGGAAAACAATAGAGACTTTGGTTTCCCAAACGCCAGGAAAGTCGGCAAGAAACTGTTAACGCTGGTTTTGGTGAAGATGGTTTAGAGCGCTGATAAATAGAGGGTCAGTGTGCACATTAGTGGGTTGATGTAGATGGTTAATGTTGTTCAGTAGCTGTATTTTCCAAGAACGGGTCTGTGATGCTTTATAACTTCACTGGTACCTTGATCTCCACAAACCTACCAACCTTCAGTTCCCTCCCAGGGGAGGGAGCTGTGGTGGTGCTGGACTGTTTTTGGCTTTCTCCGCTGGTGGATCTTAGATCAGCTCTCAGGAATTAGTTGCCTGATTTTTTTCCTATTCCCATATGAGGCAGATAAATACCATATGTACATCTGCCAGCTGAATGTCCCAGTTACAACAGATACCTAATTTGGGTAATGTGGCTGTCGGAGTGTCTGTGCTTAAGACAACAATGAGCAGTTTGATCCATTTACTACCCAGGGATCTGGTTTCCTAAGAGGACAGAAGAGCTGTCAGTGCCTTGTGCAGCTGAGCTCAGCTCAGTGCTTGCTGTGCAGGTGAGCTCTCCGTGCTGACTGCCATGGGATAGGGTCTTTCCATGGTCAGGTATCCATGTCAGTGCTCTGGCACCGAGAGGTCCCTTCAAACCTTAATGATGAAAGGCAGAGTGAAGCACCACCCTCTGGTAATAAGCAGAACACGGAACCTTGATATTTTCCTTGAAGAAGTCAAAAGGGAAGTTGCATTGACTCCTGGGATTTATTTGCTAAACGCACATATGTCATTGGACTGGGGAGAAGTGGTGTGTCATGAGAGATTTAGGTCAGATATTAGAAGAAGGTTCTTCCCCCAGAGGGTGGTTGGGCACTGGCACAGGCTCCCCAGGGAAGTGGTCACGATCCCAAGCCTGACAGAGTTCAAGGAGCATTTTGACAATGCTCTCAAGCACATGGTGGGATTGTTGGGGTTGTCCTGTGCTGGGCTAAGGGTTGGACTCGATCCTTGTGAGTCTCTTCCAGCTCAGGATATTCAATGATTCTACGTTGGAGACTTCTAGGATAATCTAATGACTCTGTGGGAATCATGCTGGCAAGGAAATACTGTGCCTCCGGGAGCTGCCTGTGCATGAAAGGGGAGTCTTGGAGGCTTGTCATCAGACATATAAAAATGAGTGAGGACAGGATTCCCTTTCAGACCTGATCCCAAAGGGGCCATCTGGAGGAAGTCAGCTCCTTCCATGGCCCATGAAGTGAAGGTTCCTCAGCAGGATGGTGTGAGCTGTCCTGTGTGACACAGCTTTACTGCCCTTTCCACAGGGAACCTCTGTGGGACTGTCTGGAGAAGTTTGGATGGGCATAGCCAGCCCGAGCAGACTAAGCACTGCTTGCAGGGCTGTCTCACACGCAGGAAAATCCATCTTCAACTTGTGTAAATCTTGCTCAGTGTGTGTCCCTCCCTCATCAATTAATTTACAGGCAAATACCTTTTGGGATGAGCTGAGCTACATTTGTCAAACTTTAATAGCCTGTTTGCTTATGTAAGGGCAGCAGTTTCCCTCCTGGATTTTGCCCTCAAGACCCACAGTGTGACCGTTGCACACATCTATTTCAATGTCTCTGGAGCACAGCTGAAAATCCCTCCCTTGCTGCTGTCAGGAGCAGCTACAGCCTGCCCATGGCCACATGTGAGAGAGCTACCATGGTCCTAATCTGATGCACACCCAGTATTTTGGAGCGTGGAGGGATGTTGGAGCATCAGTAAAGCTTGAAAAGCCTGCAGGCTCTCCCAGACTGAGGTGGTCGACTTGCATTCCTTATTGTGGACACTGGGAACAGGACAGTGTTCTGTAAAAAGTAAAAAGCTTAAACTGCAGTCAGGCAGAATTGTGTTATCTCCTCAGGACAGCGGATCTCTGAGCAGATTGTGAAGTTGTTTCTGGAGAGTTTAAATAGCAGGTCGAGCTCACATCATCCTCCTGCAAGGCTGAGTGGATCCTCTGCTGTGCTGGAGAAATGAATCAAGTGACCTCTGGAGGTGTCTTGTTAGTCCTGTTTCAGGATTCAGAGCTGTAGCTTTGAAGAAAAACTATTTTTTGGGGGGGATTGACATGAAATTACACTACAGGTGGTGCCCTCAAGACCCCTTACAGCCTTGGTGCGATTCTGGGCTTGCAGCAGGGATGGATTAGAGAAGAGAATTGTGAAGGTGGTTCAGCTGCTGAGCTGTTTAGGTCTGTACCCTCACAGCACTGGAGGCCACCACCAGGTCTTGGAGAGCCGGCAGGCAGCAGAGTCAACGTAAAATGTGTTTCACGTCACTTTTATGGTGATATGTAGGAGTTGAAATTGGCTGTTGAAGTGTGAGGTGTGATGTCTGTCGAACTAATAGTATCACCATTGAAAAATTTCGTATTAGGGAGGTTATGCTCATTTACTTTGGAGTTTTTGGCCAAACGTCCACACTCAATGGTCTATTAACTGCCATATAAATTTGCTCAAGTTATCACACTAAATATTTCCTCAGAGCTGGCTCCAAGTCTTCAGCAGAGCTGGTCTAGGTGAGTTATGGACCTGGTGTTCTACCCTTTAGGTACAAATCTAATATTTCTTGTGTGCTCTGGCTCACCCAGTCTGTGCCTGTGATCAGCCTCAGAGCCAGGCAATTTCCTTGTAGTATTTTTAGTGGTAAGTGACCAGTGAGAAGTCCTAAATCTGGGAAAAAAAACTAAACTTCTATTTCAATTTTCAATGTCAGCTGAATACTCAAGGGAACTTGAACATGGTGTATGAATAATTAACACTAGCAGTTTACAGCACTTTTCTTGCTAAGACTAAGCACTATGCAAAGAAAGTAAAATAAAAGTCACCCTTTAAAATTTCCTAAAGGGAAGAGGAAAGGTAAATAATTACCTAACCTCTTGACACTTTGGTGAAGTCAGAAACTTCCATTAACATTACTCTCTCTAAATCAATTTAATATTTTAATTGCCACAAAATCAGGGAAGTTGGTTATGATTCCCGGAGGAAACTGTAGCTGTGCCTCCCTGGCTGCACTAATCTCCTCTCATGATTATACATTTTAAAGGCAGTGACCCAACATGCTGCGTGCGCACCCAAAAAGTTCTGCTTTAAAATTACGGTTTAAAGAGGAAATTTCATATAAACACTGTCTGGCTTTCCTGGAGGAATAATTGTGTTTTCCCATTCTAGTATTTTTCTGAGCCTGCATTACTTTGCCTCTGTTGTTCCACAGCACAGGGGTGAAACATATTTACTGGAAGGAAGAGAATTGGAGTTGGTACTGCAGCTTTCCAGCTTTGTGTCTTGATGTTGTACAATTCAGGGTCCTGATTTTGCTCTCACCAAAACCCCTATTGGTCTTCTGTGATAGAGTTCCTTTTAAAGGAAAACAAGCATTAAATACGTCACCAGAAGATTGTACTGCTATGTACCCTGATGATCATAAAGAAAACACTGAACAGATTTACTTAAACTCTCCAAAGAAATTCACCTCCAGGCTGAATGCCAGCATGAGAAACATTGGCTTAAAAAAGAGCAGTTTTGGAAGGTGATAAAGCCCTGGAAACAGGATGAAATTTCCAAATGCTCCAGAGCTATCACAAACAGCTTGTGGTAATAAAGAGTTGGCAAGAATAATCCCCGTTTGATAAGAGTTTCTAGAGGATGAAGCAAAATAAAGTCTCTTAATATCAGTTGAAAGTCTGTTAGAAAGGCTTTGTTAGTGAAGTGATTTTTTTCACAGAGTCATAGAATAGTTTGTGTTGGAAAGGGCCTTAAAGATCATCCAGTTCCAACTCCCTGACAAGGGGCAGGGACACCTTCCACTAGACCAGGTTGTTCAGAGTCCTGTCCAACCTGGCCTTGGACATTTCCAGGGATGGGGCAGCCACAGCTTCTCTGGGCAACCTGTGCCAGGGCCTCACCACCCTCACAGCCAAGAATTTCATCCTAATACCTAATCTAAAACCACTCTCTTTCAGTTTGAAGCCGTCCCCCCTTGGCCTGTCCCTCCAGACCCTTGTCCGAAGTTCCCCTCGGCAAGGAGGCTGTTTGTACTTCCAATTGTTGCTGCCTCCATGACGTGCCACGGAGCAGCTCCTGCAGCCAGGACAACTGTATTCAGAGGGCTGATGGGGGTCAGTCCCATCCTGCACCTCCATGTCTTGCATCACTGATTTTGAAGGCACAGCACCCCGGTGATGCCCAGCTCCTGATGTAGCAGAGATCAAAGGCAGAAACCCACCGTTGTCCTGCCAGCTCCCAATTCCTACAGATGTATTTGGCACGACGATCCCTGCTTGTTCTGTGGTGGGTCACCTTGAGAAGGAGTTCTTCCTGCAGGGCTCATTACCTGCGTGGCCATGGGATCCGCGAGGTTCATTTGGTGGGCACTAATATCTGGTTGATACCCATCAGAGTCCAGCTGCTCGGTGCAGAACAGCACAGCGTAGAGACCTCCTCTCCTTCTGTCGCTGCCTTTCAACAACGAGCTAATTCCATTCAATACGTAGTGGTAACACTTAACTGGTGCGCTGAACTGAGAGGAAATGGGCAAAAATGGATACAAATGGCATCTTGGCTCTGATTCAGCTGGTCCTGCACTTCCTCTGGGTTTGAAGAGGAATATTAGAAAGGGACAGCATGTGAAAAGCCTCATTTAGAGAGTGCCAGTGAAAATACAGTTTAATGTAGCTGTGGTCAGGCAGTCTGACAGCTCTCTGCTGCAAAAAGCAGGATGCTATTTTCGTTTCCCTTCAAATAAGGGTGTTTTGGGGCATCTTTGATTCCTTTCTCTCTGAATTTGTTCCTAGCTCTTAAAATATTTTTTAAATTGCACTTTTCTTTGGAATGATGAATAATTTAGGCTCATAAAATGTAAGAACCACTATTCTCCCAGATTGGCTTCAAATGTACTTTGAAACCTCAAACCCAGCGGCTTCATCAGGTGCAGAATTACAGCAGTTTGTCACTACAGCCTCTTCCTGCCTTCCTGAAAATATATCCAGATCCAGTGTCTGTCCCAGAGCACATGTGGGAAGCTGACTTCATCCACTCGCCCAGCTCCGTTTGGCACTGCCTGGAGATACTGATCCATGACCTTGAAGCCTGGAAAGCGCCGTGTGCGAGCAGGAGGCATGAAAAATAGAACTGCGGCTGGAGTCAGAGGCGCTGCAGGCTTCCAGGGAACTTGTGGTGGTAGCGGAGTGAGTTGGTGCTTGGAGGGGAGGTGTCCAGGCGCAAAGGGTGGCCCGGGAGGGTGCAAGTGCCAGCGGTGCTTTAGTGACACAAGAGGGAGCTATGGACTCTCCCGAGACGCCGCAGGGTTCACCCGGTCATGGAAACACGTGTGAACGGGCAGGAGAAGGAATCTCGGAGCACAGCCGCCTCTGGAAAGGCAGACCAGGCATCTGCTGTGCTTGTGCTTCCAAGGCTTCTTTGCTACTGGTTAACCCTAAGTGAATCTGGAGAGGAAGCTGGAAGGGAAAACATCTCCCCTAGGGAATACAGATTAAAAATAATTGATGGTTAATGCTTGGACTTGATGATCTGAGAGGTCTTTTCCAACCTAAGTGACTCTGTGACTCCAGGATTCTATGATTCGATGTTCCTGAAGTTGGTACCATTGTGGAGATGTGAGTTAGATGCGTGGAATTACACTTGCTTCACTTATTCACACCTGGCTGTAATTCTATGCCATAAATAGTCAATCCTTCGAAATTTGCATTATGTGATGTTTTTTTGCTTTGCCTTACAAAGCAAAGGATAGCCCCGGGGACACAAATGTCTGGACACAGGAGCCCAAAGTTTGCCTCTCTGCTCATGTGTGGGTTGATGCTATAGGCTGTGAGAGGGATGTTGCTCAAGCGTTGACCTGGAAATGAGACTTCAGGGGAATTTAGGATGTGAGACCCATGCAGAGATTCCTCCAAACCCTTGCCTAGTTCTGTAAGCATCAGCTTCATCAGAAAAGCTTCCTAGAGGCTCCAGATCAGCTGCTGGGCAAGTTCAGGGCTATCACTAATGTTTGGTACTCTGCAGATACCCAATTTCCACCTTCCTTGGATCAACCTCACCTTCTGGATAACTGCATTACCCAAGTAATCAGGTGGCCTGTATCTCTGAGCACTCTCAGCATGCCTTGACCACTAGTCCACTCCCTGCCCGTGTATTCGACTCTGATTCTTCTCAAGTATCTGGTGTATTTTTGCTCGAACAAAATTGCTGCTTTCCCTCCCCCCTCTCTTCTTTAAAGCTTTTTAAACACCTCTTGCATTTTTGTCCTCGTTCTTGCCTTTCACCCCAGTTCCTGGGTGGATACTACGTGCTATACTTGATACAGTCTGAGCTATAAATAAGAGGCAGTTTGTTGGAAAGTAAAATTAGCAGGCCAGATTTCCAATCGCGCTTCTAAATCTATGCCCAGCCACCTCAGAGCGTGCATGTCCTCGTTTTCCAAGGTGCTGAATCTTGTTGTGATCCTTGATTTCAATGGGGATTTGTGATGCTTAGGGCTCCTGAAAATCAGGTCACTTTTTTATTTGGGTCCTGGGTATGGATGGGAGAGCCTGGTCTCCACCACTGTGTTATCAGTGGAGAGATTAAGTCATGGAGAGATTGGAAGCTTGTTGCAGGTCAGTCCCTTACCGAGCAGCAGAGGGATTTTGGGCCCCTTCCATGTGTAAAAGATAATATGAGATTCTCAATGAGTGTCCATAGACTCACTTACACCCCTGCAGTGAAAGACTGCAAGTTTTTGAATCATCTGTCATTTCTCTTTGGCTTCTGTGGAATGTGGTTGTAGGCATCTGTCAAAAGCTGGAACTGTTTCCCTGATGTGAACATCACTGAAAGGGGCTTGTCTGCAGATCCGGTGCTGGTGACTTTTGGCTGGAGGTAACCACACAACTTTGTCTCTTGTAATTATCCTAATGTGGTGCCAGCTCCATTCTCCTTCAGTCATGGAAAGTGTTGCTGTCTGTGGGAATAAAAAAAAGAGATTCAGTCAGGAGACTGAGAATTTTTTTTTTTATAAGAAGATAAATTCAGGAATGTAGGCACCTGAAAAACGGCAGGGCAGCTCTCAGGTTAGTGTCCAGATGGAATCTGGTTGCCCAGCTGAGTTTGCAGCACCGAGTTACCACACTAATGACCACAACTGGTAATTACCACAGAGAGATTTCCTGGTCTTTGGTTTTTGACAAGCAAAGAACTGATGAAAATCAGAACAGGAACAGCTTGGCTGTGCTCCTGAAAGTGCACTCAGCTGGGGTGCTGCTTGCTCTTTGTGTTTTGAATGAGGCTTGAAGCAGCCTGGTCTATCGGATGGCATCCCTGTTCATGGCAGGGTGTTGAAACTAGATGATCTTTAAGCTCCCTTCCAACTCAGACCATTCAGTGATTCTATGGGCATTACCCCAGTGATAAGAATAATTGAAATCACAATTTCCAGTCAGAACTCCACCAGTGCAAAACGAAACACTTTAGAGGTGCAGATTATCATATGGATTGCTTCCTGTATTGAGGAGCTGGTCCCCTGCTGTAAAACAATCAAAATACAGCTTTTAATGCTGGGGTAAACAGCATTACACATACAGCTTATATATAGCTCTATATTTTTCCTTCCTGGGTTGGAGGCATTCACTAAAACCATCTTAACCACCACTCCTGGCCTGGCTGGGGACACAAGGAGCCAGCATGTGCCTGTGCCATGCTCTGACCCACCTGTGGGCAGCAGAGCTAAGGCTGTGTTTAGGCTGAGACAGGTTGGGTTGGTGCTGGGAACCCTGCCTGGTGCATTGCAGCCTGGTTTTGATCTGTGCTCTGCCCTCAGCACACGCTGCCCGGAACAGAGGGATGAATCTCTTGGCAGCTCTGCAGCCTGCCCTCACCTGCACGCCTCCAAGGCTGCTGAGCCAGGCAGGCTTTGGGAAATGGGCAGGGAAACAATTAGTCTTTTATAGATTAGGAAGTTCCATAAACACGGCAGGAAGATCATAAAGGAGTGGAGCCCGAGACTGCTTTACCTGTGCCACAGCAGCTCATGATGGATTTGTTCTCCTGAAGTTGCCTTATGGGTTTTCCTTGCTCCAGGATAAGTTGGAAAAACACGGGCTCTGCAAGTAGGAGAAATGGCCATATCTCACCAGAGCACTGACATAATTTTTGTCTTTCAATTTGCTTTGTGCTTTATCGTAAAACCCTAAGTGCTGATTGCCTGCGAGCGGAGTTAAGAGGGAGGTGCAGCTGGAGCCAGGAAGGAAAGGAATGACAAAGGAGGGCCTGGTTTGATAGATGCTTGTTGACACTGCAAAGAGAAATAGTTGCTTTACCTGCCACCATGAAAAATAGTTTTGGGCTTTTGACTGTGTTTCTGGCAGCTTTTCCTAGCACAGCTTTTGTAATTAAATTGTGCCCCTGGTTAGGAAGGCACAGGTAGAGGATGATTAAAAGCCTCAGAGGATGTGGCTGCTGGATTTCTCCTTTTTGCAGCTGTGTAACCCAGGGCTCTGCTCTACAAAACCCAAACATACAGCGAGTATCAAGCAGAAAGATATTTGCATGCAGAGCATCCAAAACAGGTTTTCTTTGTTAGCTCAAGAGTCTTCAACTTGTCTCTCCAAAGCCTCCCGTGTGCTCTCATGCCAAGAGGAGGACTTGGCATCCTCCTCCACTACTTGGAGCTCTGCTGGAGGAAGAGCAGCTGCTTCACTCTACATTTCCCATGCCCCTCTCCCAGCGCAGCTTTTCCCTCTTTGGGAGGAGTGTTTACATTGCTACTTTAAGCAAACAGGGATTACAGGAAGAGGAGGTTAAAGATGATTTTGACTTATGGGATTTCTGAAAGCTTTATCTTGCATCCTCTGTTGCCAGCCCTCTCCTGCTGCATCCTTCTGGGGTCCTTCATGGTCGATCTGGTCTGGTGGGGACTGGGAGTTCCTGAGCCTGGAACTCAGTATCTTGTGCTCAGTAGACAGACTCCACAAGGGAATATATCTGAAAGAGAAAGGAAAAGTGGAAGAACAAGTGGAATGAAACCCTCTGCAACCTCCTTTTGAAGTAATTAAGCAGGTTAATGCTGAGTCACAAACCCCAGGAGATGATAGGTGGAGAAGCTCTCCTGGAATAGGGTTCCTCAAAGCAGGGAAAGCCATCCTGGGCGGCATATTGCAGAGTACAACTAGCTGTGGGACAATCCCTGAGGGAAAAGCTGCTGTTCAAATGAGAGCATAGTGTGAGAGAGGTCAGCCAGCTCCGCTTGGAACAGAGCTCGAGCAGTACAGGGAGACCCGCCTTTCCCCACAGTGAGTTCACTGGATATTGTCATCATTAGAGCAGCTTTTTTGCCCAGCAAATACAGATCTGAATTGCTGGGTAGACCACAGCAGTGCAAGCCCGCAAGCTGAGAAGGTGAGCAGGACACAGAGATCTGTTTCCCCCTTTTTTTTTCTGTTTTTTTTCATCACCAGACTCTTGAAGTTTTGGTGGGGAGAGTAAAAAAGGTTCTCAGTCTGACTGAGTCCTCCCAAGAATCTCCATTTGTACCAAGTTCTTGCAGAGAGAGGCCTACAGGCATTTTAGGTGCATGAGAAACTAATACAAAGTTTTCTTGCTGTCAGGACACATCTGGAAAAAGCAGAAGAGTCTCTGTGCTCCACCAGGGCCTCTGCTGCATTCCCATTGTCCCTGGAGTGAGGTTCCCAAAAGACCCTTTCTTCCAGATGCTCCCATGGAGCATCCAGCAGTGCTGGTACTGCTGCATCGCCCGTCTCCAGTACCCAGCACAGCTGAGGGAGAACACCACACCTGGAAGTGGGATTTCTTTGTTCTTTCCTTGCCCTTACCTGGATCTTTTCATTCCCTGCCTGGGGCTTGGGAAACTTGCCACAAACACCCAGGTTTGCAGCCTTTTTAATTCCCTGCTGAGGAGGGTGGTGTCTTTCATGTAATTATAGAATGGCTTGGATTGGAAGGGACTTTAAAGTGACCCATGGGCAAGGACACTGTCTGATAGACCAGGTTGCTCAGAGGCCACATTTCTCCAGTGTTGCACTGCTGCTTGCTTTTGGACTGCTGCATTTTTAATCCCCCAAAAGTAATCAGTTTAGTCACAGGCCAGCCTTGTTTTATAGTGCTGATTCCCGGAGCTCCAGGTTCCTGGCCATGCTGGAGGCCAAGCCCAGGAGAGCTGGTGGGATGTGCCAGGGAGGTGAGCCCACAGCAGCTGTGAGTGCCACCACCTTCTGAGATGCTGAACACACCCAGCTGTGTGTTAAGGCCTCAGGGTGACCAGTCCTTGCTGTATGAGGTAGTGGTGCCCCTTGGCATTGTATAAGTTTAAGAACCAGGATTTATAATTCCCTGACAGGAGTTCAGAGCCAGGTGGGGGTCGATCTCTTCTCCCAAGTGACGAGTGACAGGACAAGAGGAAATGGCCTTAACTTGCACCAGGGGAGGTTTAGATTAGGTACTGGGGAAAATTTCTTTGCAGAAAGAGTGGTCAGGAATTGGAACAGACTATCCAGAGCAGTGGTGGAATCACCATCCCTGAAAGCATTCAAAAAGTATGTGGATGTGGCACCTGGGGACACGGTTTAGTGGTAAACACAGTGGTTCTGGGTTAACAGATGGACTCGATGATCTTAGAGTTCTTTTCCAACCTTCTATCATTCTGTGTTTCTGTTATTCTGTGATTAAGAGCTGTTCCCCAACCAGCTCTTACTGCGAGGAGACCTTTTGTGCACTGGTGCAGTGGGCAGGATGTGGTGCCTGTTCAGAAATTCTGGAAATCAGCTCTTGTGCCCTGATTTGTTGCATGGCTGGGGCACAGCATTGCCAGGGGGCAAAACATTGCCAGGAAGTCATCAAGGGGTGGGTAAAAAAAAAAAAAAAGGTCTTAAAAAACCCCTGTCTTTTCACTGATGTGGATTTCAGGCACTGAAAGATTCTGGAAGAGCGGGCAACAGCTCTTCTTATATTTCACTTGAATGTTGAGGTGTTAGAAGCAAGCCTTTGACTGCGTGTTCCACAGGCTGTGGAAAGCTGTGCTTCCCCCTTCTCAGGGAACGTGTGCTTGACCTGCTCTGCCCATTCCTGCCCACTGATGATCCACGCTGTCGCACAGGGATTGTGAGCAGAGGGTCACCTTGAGCCTGAAGATGCCAATAGTTAGCAGGGGATGTGAGGGAACGCTTGGGTGCCAGATTAATTGTTGAGAACACAGTACTGATAGCACAGTGTGTTCCCTAATGAGGAGAAGGGCTGTTCAATAACTTAACAGAATCCTGCGGGGGGCTCTGATTTACCTCTGACAAGTTAAACCAGTGCCAGATCAATACTGGGCTCTGTGGCAGTAAATAGGCTTGATTTTAAGTATTGAATAAGAATTTTTTTCAGATTAAGGGTGGCTTTTTTAAAGGATAGAGCACACTGGCCTTTCAAGTCTGAGGATGGCTGCTGAACTTCACTGCTCCAGATTTCAGCTCCTGCAAAGCCTTGCTTGGGAAGCCAGTGAGAGCAGGGGTACATCCCTTCCCTGGGAACTGGAAGGCAGCAGAGATCTCATGGGTACCCTTGACGGGAGCAATTTTGACTTTGAACCACCTTGTTTTGAACCACCAGTGAGTTCCCTGAGCGGTGTAAGAACCTGAGGAGGATCCTCATAAAAATACCTCCCATTTTCCATCAGGTAAAGCAGATTTGAATGGGGCTGGGCCCAGAACATGTTGGTGTGGTCATATGCCTGGTACTCTAGCCCATGATGGGGATGTGTGTGGGGAGCGTGAGCTGTCAAAATATCCCTGGTAGACGTTCATTGCTCATGGGGCTGCCAGTTCCCTTCTGGGAAAGAGATGCCTCAGGTGCCCAAAAAGCCACATAACTAAAAGGTATCATTATCCTAAAGAAACAGAAAGGGGATCTCTATAGGAAGAGCCTGTTTCACTTTTACTTCCGATTTTCTGGTGCATATCATAGAATCACAGAATGGTTTGGGTCGGAAGGGACCTGGAAGACCATCTCATTCCAATCCCCTGCCGTGGGCAGGGACACCTTCCACAATCTCAGGTTGCTCCAAGCCCCATCCGACCTGGCCTGGAACACTTCCAGGGATGGGGCAGCCAACAGCTTCTCTGGGCAACCTGTGCCAGGGCCTCAGCACCCTCACAGCCAAGCATTTCTAATATCTAATCTAAATCTCTCCTCCACACTCAGATTTTCATATAAGTCAAGAACAGACTCCCTGTCCCTCTTCTTATGTTGGAAACTGTCCCCAGCAATGAGGTGATGGCTGGGGCCTTCCAGCCCTTGTCACACCGAGCACAGTCCAACGGGACAGTCCAGGGACTTGAGTAACTGGCCCAGGGAGGGTATGAGGAACCAGACTAATTATGGTGAATGCTCAGCTTCAACATTTTCATTGTGTCACGACTATTTAATCCTCCCTTAATCCCCTAATGCTGCTCAGTCTACTTTTCTTGTGTTATCTTCACTGTCTTGCTAATGAGATGTTGCACGTAACAGAGATTTGGACTGAAAGGTATTAGGGAGGATTATGTGAAGATTAGACAAGAAGTGCTCACAATAGGTTGTAGATTTCTTAGTGCCAAAATTTTTAATTTCTAGAGTGCAAGGATTTTACTGTTTTTCCAAAGAATTTGTGGAGAATTTATCGTAGAAAATTCAAAAACTTGCTGTTGTTCAAAGGAATTCCCTTGAATGTCAGTATTGGTTATTTTTCAGACTAGTACGAGCTGGATTTGTCATCTGGTTGTATTTGGAGTTTTTTAAAAAAGTGGACCCAAATTATGAGGCAAAAAAAGAGAGGAAGTTAAACTTACACGGGATCTGTTTTCTGCTGGACCAGGGATAACATGAGCATCCTCTGTGGTACCCCTGCTGATGAGTGCAGATGGACTTTGGCACTCACATCTCTGATTTTGGAGGGCTCTGTGGCTGCTGGAGGATGTTTTGTGCTGAGCCTTTATAACCGCAGTTATTTACCTGCTAACTCCAAGGCCTGGCAGCAGTGGAGTCGAGGTGATGTCTTGCAGCTGAGATTTTGGGCCGTTATTTCACCATCAGTAAATAAATATAGCTGGAATTTTGCAGAAGCAAAGCCACCCTGGTATTAGATCAGCAATTAAAATGGAAATAAAAGTACTCTTAAAAAATAGCAGAAACCAAAGGGCAGGGGTAGATTTTGGAGTTAACTCTCAGAGCTACTGGAAATTAATCTTTTTGTAGGGCCTTAGTCCAAAACCAACTCCTGAGTCAGGACTTGGTCACCTTGTTCTCCTTCAAAAGCTACAACAGTGGGTGTTCAGTGTCAGCTCCTGAAGGCAACTGGGACACAGTGGGTGGTTCATGTTCCTTCCATTTGAAGGCCTGATGGTCTCCATAGGAGCCTTTCCCAAGATTTCACATCTGCCTTGGGAACCTTCTGTAACCAAATGTCTGATGCTAGTGAGTATCAAGCTGTTCTGGCATTTAGATATCTAAATTCCTTCCAAAGAAGCCACAGAAAAATGAATAGTAAAGAGTACTTGCTGACAGCTTTTCTCACAGTTCATACCTGTCCTTAGGACTGGTCTTGTGCTGCCTGTTGTTCACGGGTTGGAAAACACCACTTGCAATGATGTGGATGCAGTGGCGGGATGCTTGTTTAGGAATTCTCCGGAACATCCTGCTTCTGGCACCCGTTCTGAGCTCTCAGTATGCTTCCTTCACCCTAGTTTTTATTGTCAGCTCAGCTATTATTAAATACCTAGTGTTTATTTTTAGCACCTTTTTATTATTAGCTCAGTGTTGCTCAGTTAATATAGACTGAGTGAACCAGGGAGTCACGGAATGATTTAGATTGGAAAATACCTCTGAGATCATCGAGTCCAAACGCTCCCCCAGCGCTTCGAAGGCCACCACTAACCCTTGTCCCCAAGTGCCACATCCACATGGCTCTCAAATCCCTCCGGGGCTGGTGATTCCTACACCACTCTGTGCAGCCTGTTCCAATGCCTGACCATCCTTTGGAAGACTCTGTCACCATGCTCTGAGGTGGTCAGCTCCACTTCATGCATCCCAGACAGCCAGAAAATCTTCGGCAATGGGAATTTTCTGCCTGGCATCATCCCACTCAGCAAGTTCACTGTTCTCCTTGTTTAACAGTTGGCCTCCTGTTCCACTGAACTTCCCATGAAGGCAATCAAAGCCTCTCAGTCCTGGCTTTGTCTACATGGATGTGCTTAATGAATCCTTTCTTTTGTGCAGGAAAACTCACATGAGGATGACAGAAACAAGATGATCTTTAAGGTCCCTTCTAACCCAAACCATTCTATGACTGTATGTCTCTCCTCTGTCTTGCTGAAGTTATTTGACTTCAGTTCTTTCCATCCTCACACACAGATGTGGGGTTTTTTTTTAGACTTCTGATTACTCTGGTCATTATTCACATCCTTTCTGAAGCTTCAGATCTTGCTTCAAAAGCTCTGGGAATTCTGCACCCAGCTTTTAAAATCAGAGAGGCTGGGAAATGTGATGCATCACCACTAACATGACAACAAAGTACATCTCATGCTGTGATTTGTCCTAAAAGTTGATCACATTTCTTCATCCAATGAGCTTTCTGATGCCATCTGAGGTGGTGGGGACTGCGGCACTGGATGGTGCAAGTTCCTACCTCTACCACAGAACCTGATTAGACAGGAGCACACAGGTGGCTAAATTTTGGGACTAGCCAGCCCTGGATCTCTAGCCCGCTACGCAATTCCGATTTATGGCATTGAAAAAAGCCCTAAGCCATCTAATTATAACTCCTGGCTACCCAAAAGATAGCAAATATGAGAAGTGATTTACTGTCACACTGACATGCTCTGCAGTCACGATGACAGGAGCAAAATGGAAGTTTTCTCTACTCAAATGCTCTCTTGTGGTAAAGAAGAGGCACTTCATAACTGCAGAAGCAGAAAATGGTACCAGCTTATTTCACTCCTGGCAGCTTTGTTAATAAAACATTGGGAAGACAAATAATTATCTGACATGCAATTACATCTAAGCTGTTTTCCTTGGGATAAAAAACCAACAATGTAAGTGTTGGGCGTCTGATTTTATTATCCTGTCTGGAAAGGCTGTATTGGATATTTGACGTGGATACTTGATTTATGCTTTGTTATTGAACAGATCGAGCGTTGGTTGTCTACTTTTGCTGTGTTTTACTGCCAGGGAGCTTCAGAGTGGCCAGCGTGAAGTAGGAACCTTTCTCCTAGACTCTTAAGTGTGGAAAGAGTTTGACATTCAGGTGACTTTTGATGAGGAATTGTGGTGCCCAGCTCTGGTAGTTTTTCAGAAGTTCATGGCATGACCTCATGGCCTTGGAATTTTGCCAGCGCTGCTTCTCAAATGAGCACATCACAGAACCATGGAATGCCTTGGGTTGGGAGGGACCTTCGAGACCATCTTGTTCCAATCCCCTGCCAGGGGCAGGGACACCTTCCCCTGGACCAGGCTGCTCCAAGCCCCATCCATGTATTGTTTCTTATAATGTCAAAATATTGAAGATGCATCAAAGTTTTTACATTTGTGGTTTCTGTGAAACTCTGAGTGACTTTTATTAAAACTGAAGAACAGCTCTCCATGCCCACAATTCATGTTTTTTCTTTACATCTTTGATTGCATTGGAAGTTTAATATTTCTTGCTGTATGATATTTCCCTATTCCAGCAGAATAAAAAGCTTAAGAAGCTGCTTTGCCAGCTGCAGAGACATCAGTGTGTCCTGATCATTGGCCGGTGGATGGTTTAGGTTTCAAAGTTTGCATGATTAAGGAAAATCTGAGGTGTTTATTTTAATTGAAAATTTAATCCTTGTGCTTCCCAGGGACGCACTAGTTGTCAGGTCTGTAAAATCATATAGTAAATAAGAAGCTTCCAAAAGCACTGTGGCAGAAGATGCTGCTATTTTCAAGTCAGTTCAGTACTCGTGGAGAGAGAGGGTGCTGATATTGGGGTGGGGGAATCATCAGATACTTTGGGTTTGCTTTCTGGTTCATATTCTTAGTCCCAGAGGCAGCGGTGGAGGAGCTGGACAAAGCAGGGGCAAGGCAGGACTTCCACTACATTATAGCACTAACATGTGATGTAGCTGATGTAGTTGAAGATGTGTCTGCTCAGGGCAGGGCACTGGATTAGATGATCTTTAAAGGTCCCTGCCAACCCAAACCATTCTGTGGTGGAGGATCTGGCCTCTGGTAGCAAAGGCACAACTGGCTGTCAGTGTTTTGAACAGCTTTCACTTGCTGTGGGAGCCAGCAGCAGAGCTGAGCCGTCAGCTGGTCAGCAGCAGCTCCTTGAGGATCAAGGAGCTCCCTGCAGCACCACTGCACATCTTCATATGATGGTTAGCTGGTGCTGCTTATCTTATTTCTGGGATTTGCCTGCTTGGGATGCCTAAAAATAGATCATGGTGTGTTTTTTCCCCTTACAAAAACAGGGTGAGTATTAAAGAGTGAATTCCTGGGCTGATTTACTGAAAATAGCAACCCATGTTAACATGAACTAGAGATCAGTATATAAACATGCAACCCCCGAGAGTATTAAAATGTCTTCAGGTTTAGTAGGTATTTCTTGCAGTTATTCGGTGAGAATTTAGCAGGCAGTGAGAACTCCTTGGCATTTGCAGAGTATCAGAAAATCTGGATAAAGTTCATTTTGTCCCTCAGTGAGCAAAACGTATGAAATTGTAGTGTGTCTTCCATGTGAACATTCTCATACAAATCATACCTGCTTATTAGGGGTCAGTTTTGGATCTGATGCTGTTTAACATCTTTCTCAGTGACATGGACAGTGGGACTGAGTGTACCATCAGCCCTGAGCAAGTTTAGCAATGATACCAAGCTGTGTGGTGCTGCTGACAGGCTGGAGGGAAGGGATGGCATCCAGAGGGACCTGAACTGGCTTGAGAGGTGGGGCTAGGCGAAGCTCATGAAGTTCAACAAGGCCAAGGGCAAGGCCCTGCACTGGGTCAGGGCAACCCCAGGCACAAACACAGTCTGGGGGGAGAATGGATTTAAAGCAGCCCTGAGGATGGTGACGGATGAGAAGCTCAATATGCCCTGGCCATGTGCACTCAGAGCCCAGAAAGCCAAGTGTGTCCTGGGCTACACCAAAAGCAGTGTGGGCAGCAGGTCATGGTAAGTGATTCTCCCCCCATTCTCTGCTCTGCTCAGACCCCCACCTACAGTGCTGTGTTCAGCCCTGGGACCCCAACATAAAAAGGGCATGGACCTGATGGAGGGAGTCCACAGGAGGCCATGGAGATGATGCTCCGAGGGCCAGAGTGCCTCTGCTATGGAAACAGACTGAGAGAGCTGAGGGTGTTCAGCCTGGAGAAGAGAAGACTCGAGGAAGACCTCAAAGCACCTTCCAGCACCTAAAGGGGCTTCAAGAGAGCTGGAGAGGTACTTTGGACGAGGGCAGGTAGTGATAGGATAAGGGAGAATGGCTTCATACTGGCAGAGGGCAGGGATTGGATATTAGGAAGAAATTCTTCCCTGTGAGGGTGGTGAGGCCCTGGCACAGGTTGTCCAGAGAAGCTGTGGCTGCCCCATCCCTGGAAGTGTCCAAGGCCAGGTTGGATGGGGCTTGGAGCAACCTGGTCTGGTGGAAGATGTCCCTGCCCATGGCAGGGGAGTTAGAATGAGATTATCTTTAAGATCCCTTCCAACCCAAACCATTCTGGGATCCTATGATTCTATGACCCTCTGTGTGCAGTTCTGTCCACTCCACATGATGTGTGGGTGCACACTGGTGGGACTGAAGGACCATCTCCTGCCTGGTAGGTGTTACTGGAGTGCTTTTCAGACCAGAGCGGATATTTCTTGGTTTCTGGGCAGGGGTATCCAACAGTTTTTAAGCCTGTGAGAGTTAAGACAGAGTAAGGAATTCAGAATTTGATTCTTTAAAACCCATATGACCTGGCTGGGCACAGCAGTGACATGTACAGTTCTTTTCTCTGCGAGCCTTGGAAGTTATTTTGGATGGAGTTTGTTGTTTGAATCAAGTAACATTTGCTGTATGTGTCTGATTTTGCTGGAAGCAAGGCAAAAGTTCAAACTGAAGTCTTGACTTTGCTACACATAAAAATTCCTTTTGTAGGATCCGTCTGCTTTGATCTCAGTTTGACTGTTTGTCTCTTCTGCATCTTGCATCTCATTTATATTCCAACAGGATAAAACGAACTTGATAATGGCCTTTTAGCTTGTCATCTTAAAACACACGCTCAGCCTGGAAGAGCCAATAAAAGTCATGCTTACGAGAGTCTTACAGTCCAGTGAATTGGGACTGGACTGACCCGTGGGCTGCAGGGACACATGCAAAGTGGATTTCATATGGATCTTGTAACTAGTGGTGTTCAAAACAAACATACACTTTAGCTTTGGATCTGAGCACTGTTCCAAAATTGATTAAAGCCAAAGAAAGTCCTTTCATGTCTTTACCAGGCACTCATGGTGTGTTTTGTTTCCCCTACCCAGGGTGTCTAAAAGCCAGACGAGCACATGTGATCAAGTCACCTCACTGCCACGATAGCCTGTGGGAAGAAGTGGGTGCCTTCAGAGAGGTGCTAATATCAGGTGTACCTGTAAGAGAGATGGTTGCGAGTTGTCTTCTGAAGTTATCAGTCTCCCACCACTCACCCTAAAAAGATGTTGGTATAGCTGGTTCTGACTTAGGTCAAAGCCAGGTGAGATGAATCCCATTATCAGGGCAGAGATTCAGTGTTCCATGTACCTGAGCAGGTCTTTTCCTTCGGCTGGGATGATTTGGTCTCCCTGGGGCCACAGCACGCTTACCACCTGCTCTGCAGCAGAGAAACCTGCGCTTACCTGGAGTTCAACTGCAGCTCTGATGTAGGTTGCAACTTCAGTGGAGAAGAGTAAATAGCCTTTAGTTTTGCAGCAGGTCCCTTAAATACGTATGAACAACTCCTGCCAGCAGAGATGGTGCAAGCCAAGAGAGCAGAGGATGTTTTGACGGCATCAGCCCCTTTCAGCTGAGCGTGGAGGACTTGTTAGGGGCTGTGATTCAGCACTCCCCGGCTCTGACTCTGCTGCCAGCACTGGTTTGCTGCCTGGTTAGTGAGTCAGCAAACTTGCAGCTTCCCCATGCCCTCGTCTGGATTAATATTTACTGAGCCAGCTGACAGGGACTGCTGCAGGCAGCGTCTGCAAGGAGGATAAAGTTCAGTTCGGAGGGTGGTGGGAAGCAAGCAGGATGGGGTTCAGAGACCTCCAGCTGCTGGGACTCTTGGCTGGGATGAGAAATCTGTCCTGGGCCACACCTATTAAATGATTTTCTTTTACAATAAAGCTGGTACAGAGGAGTGAATACGTCTGTCTGCAGAGCTTTGGGGAGTTCCTTAACTCAGAGCAGATGTGGAGCTGTGAGCCTGCAGCCTGTGTTATCATTTACACTCTACAGTTGCACTGTAGTTTATAGTTTACACTGCTGTAATTCAGACTACAGGTTTCCTTGGCAAACAGGAGTGAAATAATAAAATAACTTTGAAAAATAGAGTGAAAATAGTTGGATATGTAGGTTGATTATAGAATCATTTAGGGTTCTTGAAAACTACTCTAAGATCGTCGAGTCCAGCCATTGCCCCAGCACTGCCAAGGCCACCACTAAACCATGTCCCCAAGTGCCACATCCACATGCCTTTTAAATCCTTTTGGGCATGGTGACTCAATCATTGTCCTGGGCAGCCTGTGCCAGGGCTTGACAACCCTTTCAATGAAAATATTTTCCCTAATATCCAAGTCTAAACCTCTTCTGGCCGAACTTGAAGTAATTTCCTCTTGTCCTATTTCTTGTTACTTGGGAGAAGAGACCTGCTCCCACCTGGCTAGAAGCTCCTTTCAGGGAGTTGTAGGGAGTGAGAAGGTCCCCTCTGACCCTCCTTTCATCCAGGCAGAGCCCCCCCAGCTCCCTCAGCTGCCCATCATCAGATTTGTGCTCCAGAACCTTATGTTATGTGGAGCACTGGATTGTGTTGGGGTTTGTTCATTCTAGGCTGTGGCTGACAGTGATCTGGGGCTCACAACCATGAGCCAAAATTCCAGGTATCACGCAGATTCCACTTCCTGAGGATAAGAAAACTTTAACATGTTCCAGACTGAAAGCACAGAACTTGAAGCAAGCAACAACATACGAAGAACTGTTTTAAAGGTACATGGAAACTAGTTTAGTCTTGAATTTTTGGGGGAAGCCACCATAGGTGGTAGCTTGCATAAACATCAGTGAATAAGATGGCACAGGACTGCAGGTTTTACATTGATTTGCAGTCTTGCAATAGTTACTTGGAGTAACTACTATGCCATCCTGGTAAATCAGTCATCACAGTGCACTTATGGGTGGATTGGTGTCTGGTGTACCTCAGGAGAGAGGGACAGAACTTCCTTCTCTCTCTTCCACTCCATATGGTTTTATTGTTTTCTTCAGCACGCTCAGAGTGGAGATCAAGACCACAGAGGGCCCGTATGAACAGCATCTTGTACAGAAATGCAATCAGCTATTCATAGTAGGAGCAGGAACAGATGGCCAAAGCTTGTTTAGATGGAGAAACCGATGCTTTTCAAGCTGCAAACCCTGATGGGAGCTCTAGGTACCAATCCCACATATTTTAAAACAGCTTTGTATTTTCTTTGTTTTCCCGTTGTAGCTGTGCAAAGCAGAGACTCTGGGGTAGAGATTTGAAAGATTGCTTTGAGGAATCGAATGTGGCTTCTGACTTGCTGTGTTGAAACAATGGCTGATTCTCCTTTGAATAAAGGCAGGCAGCAACCCTTAGATGCAGTCACGTTCTGCTGTTAATGCTGAATTTGTCTGGAAGAAACGTCTGGAATTGCTTGACATTGTCTCATGCGTTTCATCCCCACCATTGTTAAGGTTCGTTAATGATCCCATTATAAGCTCCTATTTGCAGAAATGGCTTTCTAAAAGCAATCTCTGAGTTATATTATTATGTTGTTTGTGTTATATAAATGCTCAAGGACTAGACACGTATTAATAGAGAGCCTTGTGATTGTGGAGCCAGCAATTACTTGACTGGTGATTACTCCATCACAGACTCTGCTGACTCTCAGCACTTTGGACGGGAGGATAAAATTCCTTCTGCAAATTGGGGAGGTAATTTTCTTTGGAATAGCGGTTGTTACACGGTGCTGGAAATCCTCTGCATGCAGATAAGCCGTAAAAGCCAGTTACCTTTAGGCAGTGCTGTGGTATAGAACTGTCATTGTGGAGAGCCTTATGAGTCACCGGGGATATAATGAAGATCCTCAAGGAGAGCTCCAAGCCTTCCAGGAGAGGGTGTGCTGGGTGGAAAACCAGGCAGCTGTAACCATTTCTCCTCCCTGTGCTTCTTCCATAGTACGTCCCAGGTATGTGGCACTAGGGCAGGGTGGTCATGGGAGCAGGGGTCATGAGGTACTTTGTCCTTCCCTTCCATGGGGTAACCACTGTCTGTTCCTTACTGTGTCACTGCATCCGAATAGAAGGGGGCAGGACTTGGTCCCCCAGAGAGGAATAAGAGCAGCATTAAAGGAATGTGCAGGGCAAGGTTAAGTGTTTAAGACAGTGTCCTGGGCTGCTGGATGGTTAACTCAAGGATCCAAGAATCCCTTCCTACCCCTCTGGGTACAGTGGAGTCACAGGCTGCCTCTTCCATTGGGATGCCATAGGATGGTTCTCCACATGTGCCAGCCTCTCCTGTCCAAAAAATGATCCCGCTGGGACTCTGCTTCCTCCCCTCTGCTTCTCCATGTGTCCCGACTCCTTATGGATGAGAAAAGGGATCACTCCATGCACGCATAACCCAATCACAGCTCATGTTACTGTGTAAAACATGGGAGGTTCCAGCAGGGTGCTTTATGAAGCCCAAGATGGGACATTCTAGGTCAGCGATTCTCCATCCTTTTCAAACCACTTTGGCCTTCCTCACAGCCGGTAGCTTCTCCCTCTCCGGTGGGATAGTAGGGGATGGAGGAACAAGCCCCCAGCAGGAATGCCCACTCCCAGTTGACATCAGAAGTACAAAGACTATAGATAAAAGGCCTATACTTGCGCCTCTTAAAAACTCAGCAGCTTTGCTACCAGTTTCAGGCAGATCTAAGCTGCCTTTCTGGCGTTTTCCTTTTTATTTCTTGTAGTTCCTGTAGCAGATACCTTGAATGTCGATGGTAAAGCTTTCTCCCTACAAATTCCTGGATAAGACTTGATAGTAGGTCTCTTGGTGAAGAGCTCTGAAGCCAGGGCTCTTCAGAGGTGTAGGTAACACCTCCTGGCAAAGAAGTCTCCCAGCACAGTGCTGGCTTCACGAATGAATGGGATCTTTTAAGAGTTGCAGAAGTTGTGCAGGTGGGCTGACACTGGTTTGCTCAGTGAAACTTTTCCATTCGCTCCAAGTGACCAACTTCCAATAACACGAATAATTTTGATATTAAGGGAAGTAGAAGAGAGAGAAGATATCAGAGAAAGAGGGACAAAACATGTCCTAGGTGACTCAGGGGAAGTGAGGAAGAAATGTAGACCAGCCACAGCCTACATATATTTACCTTTTGGTTGTGACAATTTTTGTAGGGCATTAGAAGAGCCTGCTCCAATACCACTGCTTTGTTCTCAGACACAGAGCTGGGTGTCACTGGCTCTTTTGCCCAAGGCTTTCCTGAGTTCCATTATTTAAAGTTTATTTAAAATAATTACTGTAATCATCCATATATTGTCACAGTGTAAGGAACCAGAAAATTGTGTTGCATAATTCCCTTGCAGTTGTCTGAGAAATCCCTGTCTGCATTCCCATCACAGCACAGAGATTTGATGTGAAATCTCTCTTTTCCTGCAAAGGAGCTTTCAAGTTTCTGAGGCGCGGTCGCTTCATATATTTATATTTTTTGTCTGCTGCGCTAAACAATCGAATGAGAGAAAAGTGCTAGCAGAGGTCAAGCATTGTTTGAACGTGTTGCAAATGGTTTCCCAGGGAAACAGCAAATCAGTACTCATAGGCTCCTGCAGCATCTCCAGAACAACATCCAGCCACCAGCCCTCGCCCCGTGTTTGCCGTAGTACTCGGGACCAGAGGCGATGCAGAACAAAGCCGGAGTGTGAGTGGGAGAGCAGTTCCAAAGGATGAAGAAACATTCGGCAAGAGTGGCACCATTACCCTCTTTCAATGTTTCTGAATTAAATTCGCCTGTGCCAGACGGTAAATGCTCTTTTTTTCCCCCTCTCGTGTACATCTAATCCTAGGCAAGAATTCACTCCGCATGCTCCTCCTGCTCCATGCAGAATAACGGGAACGGTGCGTCTGCGTGTGTATGTGTGTATTTTTAAAGTAATTCTCAGATAGCATTTTGAGCACTTTAATATTGTCTGGGATAAGTGCAGTTAAATTTCTGTTGCCTGTGTTCAACAGCTGTGTGAATGGCTTCTGGTGTAGGAACTGATGATGAAACGTGAACAACTGATAGAAGTTGTTGTACTTCAATTCTGTTTTTTAAAATTTTGTGAAATTAGGTCCACATAATGTCATTGATGTTTCTGGTGTATTTCAGTAGTGTGGTCTAGATTTATTGTTTTTGCTGTAAAGACAAAGGCACCAACTTTTTTGTGCTCAAGATAGCAGATGTCCCCTTAAACTGCTTTTCCCCCCCTTATTTTCAGAAGTGTCAGATCTGAAGCAATTCCTTAATAAAAAAGCCACAAGAGAGAAATTGGGAATTCTTTTGTATGGTCTTGATCGGACATAACAGCCTCATTCCTTTAAGAGAGCCCACCAACTTCACATCACACTTCAGAGTCACTGGAAATGTGGGGATGTTGTCCAGGATGAGATTTGGCTGCATTGACAGTGAAACAGAAATAAAGCTGAAAACTTGCAGAGGTTATATGCACCATATAAATCAAGGATTGACAGGAGAGCTTTTCTAAAAATATTCCTAATGTTCAGGTTCAAGTTTTTGTTTTAGAATGCCTGTAGAAATCTTGGGCTTTAACTGCACTGTTCAAGATTATGATATTCACTGTCAGATGCATTAAAGAGCTGTGTGGTACTTTCTGAAGTTGCTTGTTGTGCCAGAAATGACCTGTTTTCCCACCAGGTACGTTGGTAAGAACTCTGGAGCTGTAAAATGGCAAGGTGTGTGCTGCCTCTGGTCTGAGCAGACCAGCAGTGGAAATGCGATTCCTTTTTGTGAGTTAAATTCAGCGCTACGTCCAAGACCAAAACAAAGCAAGAGCCACGGTCCAGTGCTTGTCAGCAGAGCGTGACTTCCAATTCTTCGATCTACCTGGCTCAGGCTGGCTTAAATTACCAACAGGGCTGAGTTTTGATAGACCAGGCAATAGTTTGTGTCATTTTTCTTGTAATTGTATGTGTGATATAAAGAATTCTGCAGGCTCGGTAGTTACCTGGTGCTTCTTTCTTGAAGGAAAAATGCCTTAAGGAAAATTGAAGGAGCTGACTGCTTACTGCTGGCACACCAGGTTTTAGGATGTGTGATGCTGTAATTCATACACTCACCTGCTTTTTGAGGAGCAGTGTTACGGGCAGGTGAGCTGGCTCTGCTGCTAAAATGGGGTGATTTACTGCTCTTTATGTCCTGGGAGTTCAGACTGGGCTCGTGTCATGGCAGTTGGTGAATGCAGAAGATTAAAGATTGTCCCTGCCCCACACATCTCACAAGCTGTGGTTGCGTTCAGCTTAACCCGTCCAGCTGCTGTCAGGTGCCTCCGTTGGACCAGTCTTAGCCTTCTCTCCACGCTGGGCTGCAGCAGCAGTGTCAAAAACTGCACTGCCTGGCTCCTCAGGGAGAGAAAATCCAGCTGTCATAGGAAAAAAGGGCAATAGACTGGAAGCGACTACATGACAGCACTTGTCACATCCACCAGGCTGAAAATTGAAAGGTTCTTGCTAGGGATGGAGCTGGCCAAGCTGAATTAATACTGGACCCATACATTAAATGTGTGTGCAGCCAGGTTTTTTTTTTTAGCAGGTATTCCCAGAGAATCCTAATGGGATAGGGCAACCAGCTTCCCAAGAGCACTGCACCTGTCTTCCCTTTCCTTAGCAAGCATGAGGAGGGCACATGGAAGAGATTCCAGAGCAGCTTGGGCCCTGGGCCCCTGTGCTGGGAGGAGAGCAGGGGAGCAGTGAGCTCTGTGTTGGCAGCTCTCACACAGTTGAAGTTTGTGACTTCCTAGATAACTTACGATAGAGCCACAGCAACTGCTGACTCCTGGATAGTGGAGTGAAATCCAGGCAAGAAGACTCCCTCAGTAGTGAAGAGACACCCAGATGCTTGCAGACAAGTGGTCAGAAAGTGCTGCTTACGTGGAAAGAAATGGAGCAGAGGCAGCTGCCGAGAAGGGTTGGTGTGTGCGTGAGTGGCTCTGGAGGATGTGAGGCGTGTGTCAAGCTGACACCACAGCCACCAAATACTTTTGAGAGCATGCCTTCACCTCAGCCTGGCCATCCCCCACTCCCCAGCAGCAGCTACAGCAAGGGGACTGTGTGTACCCAGGTGGGTGGTCTGGACAACTATCTCAAATACGCCATCATGGAAAGGCAGGGATCAGACCTGTGAGAGCTGTCACCTCAAGGGCAGCAGAGAAAACAGATGGAAGTACCTCCTGGGGTCGCAAAATGCAGCAATACAGTGATAAATACTTACTTTAGCCCCAGCTGCTTACTTGGAAAATGTTTCTTTAACCTACCCTTCCCCAAATGTGTTTAATTGGGCTCTAAGTCAGGCAAGGAAATTGAAGCATGTGCTCAGTGTCTGAGACAGTCGGGTTTGGACCCACCCAGATGCATCTAAATGTAAGCCTTGATAAGTACTGAGAAAGTTGTTGGAGCTTCCTGGAGTCAGCAGGAGAGCTGGACACCTCTGAGAGGTGATTCACCTGCTAAGATTGGTGTGTGAGGGAGCAGGAATGAATCACTCCCCGGAGGCACCTCTCAGCCAGGAGAGGCAATAGTTTGTGTAGGAAATGAATACAAGCAGTGTGTTGCTGAGCTGTCTGTCAGTGAGCTGACTGCTTTTACTCCTGGATCTGAGGAGACCCGTGAACCAGCCTGGATTTACTTGCAGTGTTTCTTGAAAGTAGAAGCTATACCGTGGTTATTTATTAATGAGATGCGTACGAGTGATTTCTGGACTGTCCCGAGTCTAAACCCTTTTCACATCAACTTCATGTCAAAGCAGCCTCATGGCTTTTATTGAAGCTGCTCTTGATTTACGGCAAAGTAGAAGTGAGAGTTTAATAGAGAATGTCTGTTTCTTTTCGGAAATGTCACTAAATTCTAGCAGTGACAGGATTAATTTTCAAAGGATTTTTTTACAGACTGATAGCCTTTTGTTTTAGAGTACAGTGCATAAATCGTGAAATGATTGGAGTCACATCTGATACAATTAATTACAAAGTTTGCAAGAGAGATTTTCTTTAATGGGATGGTGCAGAGCTTTGAATCAAATGATGGTTGTTTTATCTTGCTCAGGCAGTTCTGAAGTGGTGGGAAGGTGGTCTGATCCCAGGCCAGTGAATCCTGCAGCTGGCTTGGGTTGGTGTCGAGTCAAGTATATCTGGAGAAAATAGTCCTGTAGGTCCACTGCAGCAAAGAATATCCCTTAAAATGTGTGTCCAAGGGACTCAGAAACTTTTACTGAGGTGGTCTCAGAGGGACTGTTTATGTAAGCGAAAGCTTAAAATAAAGTCCTGGCTCTGGAGCTGCAGTAGGGTGACAAAGGGTCATAAGTCCTGGGGGTTGTTCCCTTAGACATGGATGTGTTGGCTTCACCTCAATAAAAACATCTGTTAGTCCATCTCCCTCCTCCTCAATAGTAGTCTAGTGTGGAAGTACCCCCGTCATCCTCTCCAGAGGCTGAGCCAAAGCTCATGAGAACCAGTTGCTCTTCCCAAGAACTGGGGATTGGAGCCATCGGGGATTGGATCCGTCTCCAAGATGTGGATTTGTTTGTTGGCATGGGCTTTGCTTGGCAGCTTGGCCTGACTTCCCCCATCAGCCCTTAGCCAGAAATTTGCTCTCTGTAACATTCATGGTGTGGAAGGGTCTTACAGCCTTTCACGTGACTTTGTGAGTTGCAGAGAGTGTTTGCGTGCCAGGTCCTGCCCTTCCCAGGCTTCATTCCGGACGGAAGTGTCCAGGTGGGTAAGGAAGGATCAGCACTAATCAGAGGTTTTTGCTTGGGAAGAGTTCAGTGCTGAAGGATGAGGTGTCCATAACCTCACTGGAGGCCAGTGTGTTCTAACCCCGGAGTTTTGAGATATCGACACAGCATTTGTTTCTCAAGGAGAATGGAGATGCCAGAAGCATTTTCAGTACAAAACATTCCACTCCAAATGGGTGTTCTGTATCTATTTTTGTAGGTCAGTGCAGACAATTTTGTGTAGGAGTTCTATAGAGGTTTTGATTTCAACATGTAAAAATCATTCTTCATTTGCAGCACTTCCTTCTACATTCCTTCAAACTCTAAACCTGTTGTCATGCCTAGTAGCTTTAAAATACATGTAGCCACTGTGTTTCAAAATGCATACCCCAGCTGCCAGTTCCACCACAGATGTTCTCAAATAATCTTCTTTCCCAGGATCTGTTCTGACACTCCCACTCTGGTGCTGGTGTGTTATTTTGGTATCAGATCAATGGAATTTTTTGTCAGTGCTTAAACAGAGACAGTGACACACTTGTTGGAGTTATGCTGAAATGAAAAAAAGTATTTCCAATGTTTTTTATCTGTGCTGGAACAAAGTTTAAATGGGGATTTGGGTTTTTCTAAGAATTGTTTTTATATGTTTTGAGGAACAGTCTCGATCCAGAGCGATACAAAGAGGAGCCATTTACTTCAGAAAGACAGAATCTGAGAGGTCCTCCAGAGTGGCCATTACACTCAATGAAAAGGTGGTCAGCAGGTTGCTTACAGCCAGTAGAGCCTTCATATGCTTCCTGCAAAGGTCTTTTTTGTTGTTATTGTTGTTTTTCAATAGTTGCAGCTGTAGAACATAAGGGAGGGTTGCAGCCTGGATTAATTTTGTGCTGCTGGCCCAGGTCAGGGGCTTTAGGACACAGCACTGGATGCAGACCGTGCACATCATATTCCCTGGTTGGCACAAAAGCATCCATCTCAGTGCAGGTTCTTCAGCAGAAGAACATGTAGCTGATGTGCAGAAAGAGGCATTTACAGGCTTGCATTTATCAGGTTTGCATCAAAACTTACGGCATCAAACTTACAGCCAGCATCAAAGCTGTTGGGATCTGGGGAGATGAGAATCAGTCATTGCATGAATAGGTGCCTTTGTGCAACTTATTTAGCAACTATTTCCCACTTTCCTTATCTGCAAAAGGTGAATAATCATATATATATACACACCCATATGACCTGGTTATATTGAACATAAATAGAAGCTCCTCGACTCTTCAACACAAGTGTCAAATCTCAGTATTATGTCATTAAGTCACAGTATTATGACAGGCTGGGAGAGCTGGGGCTGTTCAGCCTGAAGGAGGCTCCAGGGATATCTTAGAGAACCTTCCAGTATCTAAGGGGGCTAATAAAAAAGAGAAAAAGGAACTTTTTACATGGGCAGATAATGATAGGACAAGGGGGAAGAGTTTAAAACTGAAAGAGTTTTAGATTAGATGTTAGGAAGAAATTGTTGGCTGTGTGGGTGGTGAGGCCCTGGCCGAGGTTGCCCAGAGAAGCTCTGGCTGCCCCATCCCTGGAATTGTTTCAGGCCAGGTTGGACATGGTTTGGAGCAACGTGGTCTATGGAAGTTGTCCCTGCCCAATATATCTCACAGAGTGAGATGCAGATGCACTCAGCTCCTTCTCATTAGTTCTTTGTATTTCTTTTGCTCGAAGCTGACTTACGGTTTTGCAGTTGGCAGAGTTGAGCACATCTTTTTGATTTAATGGCTCATCCTCAGTCTATCCAGTTATTGCCTGATTTTCTTGCTGTTTAGATATTGATTTAGATTGTTGTGTTCCTTTTCCAGGTAGTAGTTATAAGGGGAATCAAGGTCCTTATTTTTTCATCAGTCTGGACCTTAAATTACCTTGGGTCCTAACACTGCTACCACCATAAAGCCAAGGAGATGCAGGGATGGAAGGTGACTTCAGGACACTGTCTGTGTCATCCCTCCTCCAAGGCAGAGTCAGACACACGCTGGCCATCCGTGATGGGTATCTCTGTCATTTGTCTCTGCTGTGAGACCATTTTTCAGGCACTTAGTGGCCACTGTGGACAGAGAGCTTTCCTTCTCCCCCTGTGAGGGGTGGGATGTGAGGGTGGTCTTTCCCCAGGTGTTGGATGGTGTAACAGGGAGGTGTCTGTTCCATTCAGGAGCACAGTGCCTCGGCTGTGGTCAGAGGAGTGGGAGGTGGAAAACTGCGCAGGTGAGATTTGGTATCAAAGCACAGCACATCACTGGTGCCCATGGGGGAGATTTTTTTTCCCTGTCTAACTTGTATTCACTCCCCTGACAATTAGGCTGGAACTGCTCCTCTGGAAGGGTAATTAGACACATCCCTTGGTCAGGCACTAAGTGAGTTACAGGATGTGAAATTTAATTATCAGCTTCCTTTGCTCCTCTTTGTTCACTTTATTGCAAGGATGGGAGGGCACGTGGAAGTTGTTGAGATTCCTAATTGTAAGCAAAGTTGCTGTCTGCTGATCTGAAGTGAGGGCTGTGTACAGACACTGAGGGGATAATTGGCAGAAATTGCTGATGGATGTCACCAGTAAACTACAACAAAAATACCTGCATTTTGCTTTCTGCTCTTGACAATAGTTAATCATAGCACAGGAGAAGTGCTGTGCGCCATCACTGAGTCATTTGTTTTTCATTATAATCTGAAAATCTTTTTTCCCCGAGGACGAAAAAAAAAATTATTGTAACCTTCTCATCCCCTTCAAACATAAAACCTTCCAAACAAGCAAATAATAAATGAACAAGGCAGCACTCTGAATGGACATACGTGCATTACTAATACAAACAGACCATTGCAATGTCTTGGGAGGGTGTGTTTAAATGGAGAACATCATCTCCAAAGGTCTGAGACGTGGTGAAATGATTTTTCTTCACTGAACAAGAGATGCTTATTCCTCAAACCTGTGTAACACACTGCCTGAGAAGCGTGTTTGCTTTTTTTCCTCATTTTGCTTGGGTTTAGTAAATGCAATTACGACTTCATGTCTTTGGTCAAACTGATGCTTCCGAACACCTTGAAAGTCGGGCAGAGTTTGTCCTTCAGTTTTAACTTACCAGGTATGGCATTGTGTGCCCAGGCAGCTGGGCTGGTTATACTGAGTTGCTGTAGGTTTACACCAGCACAGTGAAGGGCAGGATTTGATTTTACAGGCAGTAGCTGAGATAAAATAAGCTATGGACCTAACTCACCATTGGATGGATAGTGTTGGATAGCCCTGCTGCCAGCTGTGTGCTAACAGTAGCGGACAATCCAATTAAAGCCATGGCTAATCCAACCTAATGAGTTTTTGTTGTTGTAAAATGGACAGGAGCAGCTCAGTTCGCCTCCACCAACAGCAGCACCGCTCAGTCCCCTTTCCTGTAGGGCCGCGTGCGTCCGATATTTCCCTGGCCGCAAAATCCACACCATCCTCTCCTTGCCGCGTGCCATTAAGACTGGAACTTCACAGCGCAAGCCTCCAGCCCTCATGACGGCGAGCTGCCTGCTCAACGTGAGCACGTGTACAGGCTGCTGGAGACAATGGGCTGGTGGTGTGTGAGCGGGTCCGCCATCGCCACGCCAGCAGGTAACGCTGCCGCGCAGAGGGAGCGCTGTCAGTTCTTCCACCGGGGCCCAATTTAGCAGGAACACTCAGCTGACGTACTTTCCACACAACACCAGACTGGCTCCTACCTCCACCCATCTGTCAGAGCCCAGCGATTGTTTCCCTGGCAGTTGTAGGGAGACATGGTTTTGCCAGTGCAGGAAGAATGGCATATTAGGAGCTGGGATTTTGAGGACACAGCAAAATGAGCCTGTTTTAATGCCGAATGAGTATTCAGCAGATTGTAGGTGCCTTGACTGGCCTCTTGGAAAAGGTGGTCTCTCTCCTGACTGCAGGTGACCACTGCTGTGCAAGACTTTGGGAATACAGTATGAAAAAACTGTCCAGCTTGTTTACATCACCTCAATAACCATCAATTTAGTTGTGTTATCTAAGAAATGGTATGTATTTTGGCACATAGCATCAAGCCAGATGTTGCTGTCTCTAAACAAGCCAATACTTCTTGTCAGTAATCCAGTGTCATGAATGCACAGATGGCTTTCAGAAGGGAATTCAGTTACCTGTCTGAGAGGTTTTAAATTTCCATCAGGGCAGTTGGATTAAAGAGAAGAGAAAATGAAACAATCAATTCTATGATGAACTGGCCATAAAACTTGTGTCCAGGACTGCATTGTTATGTTGCACTGATTATTTAACTGGCAATCCATTCGGTCTAGAACCAGAGGGAACAGCAGGAAGCTGTGTCAGCAGAGGTTTAGGTTGGATACTAGGAAAAGGTTCTTCACCCAGAGGCTGGTTGGGAACTGGTCATAGCACCAAGGCTGCCAGAGCTCAGGAAGCATTCGGACAATGTTCTCAGGCACAAGGTGGAATTCCTGGAGTCGTCCTGTGCAGAGCCAGGAGTTGGACTCAATGTTCATTGTGGGTCCCTTCCAACTCAGGGTACTCTATGATTCCATGATCCATTTTTAGCAGCAACTGTGAGACCAGAAACACTGTCCCAGTGAAAAGGTGTGGGTTGGTTTTTTTTTTTTGTTCCAAGCACTGCTGCCACGTGCTAAAATTGTCATACACATGAAGATGATCTGAAAAGAGTTGGTTTTGAACCTCAAAGCATAATCCTCTTACCAAGCCCCTCTGGAAAACAACAAAGGGATTTTGCTAGTCAAGGCGGCTGAGGATGTGTTTTCTCACTGAAAATCTGTGTATGAACAAGAAGCCACAAGTCATGTACCATATCTTTTAAGAGAGGTAAGGGGCTACTTATGGTTGGTTAAAAGGGTTGTCAGGACCAGCATGTGCTGCTGGCTTCTGGCTTGTGTGGGCAGGATGGCAGCAGCACATGGTGGTCACCTCCTCCCACAGCTGGGTCTGAGGGTGGTGTTAAAGCACATTAAAAGGCTGGACTTCAGGGATATTAATCATGTGGTTTAGGCTACTCACAAGCATTATGACCTTGCTAAATCAAAGTACATTGGGGTATGTATATAATAATTAATGCAAGACTTTGTTAGAAGCCTAAGGAAAGCCATGGGTTCCCCTTGTTGGTTTCCCTCTGGTCCCCATGTGCAGAAGATGGACTTGCTTCTTATTTTAAAAACTATTCTTATTTAAAATTATTCTTATTTAAAAAACATCCACATTTGCAGGGCAAAAAATAAGATTTGCTGAAATAGATTAATAAGTTAGAAACAATCATTTAAAAAAAACACATGGGAAAGAGCAGGGATTTGTCGTTATCCAATAATAAAAAGTAATCCAGGTGGATTTGTCTCATTAAGATGTGCTTGATACAATCAGAGGTGGTACTTTCCAGTTCTCCCTTTTGTCTTTTGTCAATCCCATTGGCACAGTGTTGCTTTGACACTCAGTTATAACCCCCAAGGAACACTTCCAGCAGCAAGATCTGACAGTCTGGCAAGGTTTTTCTTATTTGTTTTTTTCCCAGTCTCTTCCAGTGGCGTTCTCTTAAAATATCAAACGATGCCCAAAATGTAGATTCACTCTCAGCCTGTGGTTCACCTCTGCTAAAGCCACAAGTTGGGTAAAAAGTCCCACCCAGTGTTAACATCTCTGTTCAGGACTGTTGTTCAAGGCCAGGTTGGACAGGACTTGGAGCAACCTGGTCTAGCGGAAGGTGTCCCTGCCCATGGCAAGGGGGCTGGAACTAGTTGGTCTTTAAGGTCCCTTCCAGCCCAAACCATCCCATGATTCTGTTATTCCCTGTATATTCACAGGGAGATACAGGGAGATGCAGGTAGTCCTAGGGCACTGCTTTTCTTATCCTAAGATTAACATCTAAAAGAAGTAAAACGAATCCAACCCCATTTGCTGTGGAGGAGGAGTATGATGGTACCATTTTAGGACACAGTTGCTTCTCCATTTGCTTGTGGCAAGTCATGGCATCATCTTGCTCTTGCCCTCTCTGGGGAAGACATGGTCTCACTGCCTAAAACCACGAGGTCTCCACAGTGTGTGTGGGATTTATGGAGTTATACGGAACTTCAATGGAAACTGCTGCTCTTGATCCCTCTGACTTTGGAGGATCTTAGCAGATCTCTGCTTGATAGCTCATAGTTCTGTGTGAGACAGAGAAGTGGAATTACCTGAGTTCTGCTTTCCCTTCCTCTAGGAAGATGGGGTCACACTGCCCACCTGGGAGGTTTCATTGCTCAAATGTGCAGCTGGTGATTTGTTGTCCTTGCTGCTGACTCCAGGTTTCGATAAGTCAGCCCAGCATATATCTCTTCACCTCCCCTGTCAAAGGATATCCTTAAAATATGTTCAGATTCAGTAGCATTAGATGTCCCAGGCTTTCTAGCTGTAACAGTGACACATTGACAAGTGGCTCTGCTGTCTGAGTGCTTCAAGTGTGAGGGAAGAAGATTCCAGTAAATCAAGCAGTGACTTTCCATTAAATGCAATGTCTTGAATTACAGTTTTAGTCTCACCGGCTGAGTCTCTCAGTGCGCAGGGGAAGATTCAGGCTGCTCTGCTGTACCAGATGCAAATAGCTCAGAGCTCTTTCAGAATGTGAGGAAGAATAGGTTTCCTTCAAATTTTGGTTGCAGATCACCTGCTAGATTTCTGCTGAGTGTAATGTGAATCTTGATCTTGTTCTAAATTGAACCTGAATTGAGACATAGCATGTGTCTTTCAACATTATGCAATCTCTTTAAATGATGAACATCAAAGTGAGGAGTGACTTCGGTCCAGCCACCTCAGTGGCTGCTTCTCTGAGAACAGGCAGTCAGCAAACACTTCCTGAATATAAAATTTCTTTAAGTTGGGGACCTGAAAAGTCCTAAGTACCTTTTTGAATATTTAGCCCCAAAAGCCCTGACTGGCTTAACCTCGTGGAGGCTGGAACTGACTTTCAGCTGTCAAATGAGGGTATTCTGGTGGGGTGAGTGGCCCAGGGCTGCCATTTCTAACACGCTGTTCAACCTCAGAGTAACTTACAAGGTGTTTACTGAGTCCTAAGAAGTAGATAATGTTATCCTTGTTTGACTAGTGGGAGAAGTAACACTTGGAGTTTTGAAACGAGAGGAAAAAAGTCATGGGAGGAGTTGTGTGGCTGTTAGAACATTATTTTCTCCATTAAAAAGTAAATATATGAAGGTGAATGGCTTTTTAACGGTCTGAAAACATCCAACAGGCTCTAAAAAGCTCTGCAGAAAGTAATGCTCACCAAAAAATGAGAAGGGGCAACGCAGTGCTTAGGCATCATATGGGTCTTAATTTTTCAAGGTCGACTTGTGGGTCTGCTGTCACAGAGTGTGGGTTGTTGATTGGATTTGCAGGAATTCCTGGCAAGGTGGGACTACTTGGCAAGGTGGAAAGGAACCTAAACTTGGGAATTTGGCTTGTGTCAGGGGTTCCTTGTACTGGACAGAGGAGAAAGGGAAGAGCATCTTGAGAAAGATCATCTGGAGGGGGTTAGCTGCTGGTTCAGTCACTTGTCTCCTTGGTGGGTAAAACTTAACCTTGGAGGCTCTACATAGGCTGAGAGAGGAATTTTTTTCTGTGTAATTCTGTATTTTATACATCTCTTCCTACGAAAAGATGTATAAATCTTAAATCTTCTTTTGAAATCTTTGTGGTTAGAGCTGGTGAATTAGATATGGCTTTAAGTCTGTCAAAGGTTATATGAACTCTACCATCCTCCGGCAAGATTCATGCAGTTTCTTGAACCTGAATACAGTCCTTGCTTTGGAATATACTTCTGTGTTGTTGGGCATGGAGTTATTTACAGGAATTGCACTGGAATGGCTCATGTTGCAACAAAGAAATTCGCCCTCTGAGATTTCTGCTGTATTTGTTGCATGTGTGGCACCCTACACATGGGGTTTGTGTCTGGTTTTGTATTCTTTTCAATGTTAAATAGTTGGGATTATGATATCAAATCCTTCCAAGTCATGGCAAGGTCAGTGGCTGCCCTGGGTATGTGTATATTCCAAAAGTTTAGGTAAGATGGTCATCCGTTGAAGTAGCAGCTGCAAAACCAATGGTGGATGATCTCACCTGGCCATGAACACATGTTTATACTTAGCAAAATGTCTTGTAATCTTGACTTTCTGCTGGAGAAGAAGACTCTCTTGTGCCGCTCACGTGTTGACCTCTTACAGAGACACCTTCGGTAAACTTGGGAGTACATCCAAGATATATCCAGGCACACTGCTGGATTCCATCACTGTTGTTTGCTGATTCTCAATCCAGTCCTTCAAGTTCTTACTCTTCAAAGGTGGCGTCCTACTCACTGGAAAATTTTTCATCTGGTACAACTGGTGATTCTGGGACCTGGGTCTTCTCTGCTGCCTTGTGCCTCTGTAGAGCCTCCAATGAAGAACCCTGGAGGTGCAGAAGAAGAAAAAGCAGCTCCTCTGAAGATGTGGAGATTCTGATTCGATGCACGTAAAGGTTTAAAATTGGTGTCTTCAACGCTGTAGCAGAACTCTTCATCCAAAAGTTCTGTCAGTGATTGTGGTTTCATTCTGTGCAAGGGTTTCAAGGATCATTCTGGAGGATGGAAAGAGGAAGCTCTCCTCTGGAGAGGCTCTCAGCACCCCATCAGGCAGTGGTTCCTCAGCCCTCCTTTCCACCCTGAGGGTGGAATGGTGACCTCTCCTTTGGCCTGATTCAGTGTCAGTGCTCAGGAAAGGGGCCCACGTGAGTACAAATCCCTTTGTGCAGACCCCATGGATGGAGCTGTGGGGCTGAGAATGTACAGCGGCATGGGGCTCTCATTTCCTCAGGGGAAAGACTGGTTTTCATACGGCACCTTTCTATCTATAAGGGGGGAGAGACAGTTAAGTATTTATTTACTCATTGATTTACTTTATTCTGAGCAGAGCTGGAACCTTGATTTTTGCCGTGCGCTTCCCTCCTCCCGCGGAACCGTTTGTGTGCGTTTCGCTGACAGCCCCGCGTTCCTCCAGGGACCTTACAGCCAAACTGATGCAAACTCTTTCTTCTCAGGTGCCTCACGATCATCTGTCATCCAATGCAAGCCAGGAGGCAACTGCCCCAGCAGACACAGAGGCATGACTAGGCAACTCTCCCCTCTATCTGTTGCTGAAGATTCTGCTGCTCCCATTCTTGAGCTGCAGAATCGAAGTCCCTCGGGAATCTGTCGGCACAGCAGAGTCGAGAGGCAGAGCAGATCAGGTAGGAACATTCCCAGCATGCCTGTGAGGGGCCTCTTTCCTCTGCCTTTTGAAGGATGGGGCAGAGCCCGAGCATGCTGACGTTGACTGACGGTGCTGAGAACAGCAGAGCCACGTGCAAGTCCTTCCCGTGCCAGGGTGCAAACTGGGGTTAGGAGGGAAGGAAGCACGGATGGGAGGAAAAGGCCTGGGAGTCAGCAGGTACATGTAATGTGTAAGGTATCTGAGACACCATTAGGCACAGAAGATCTTGAAAGTTGATTAACGTTAGCACAGTTAGTTTTTACAAAGTGATTGTGTTTCCTCAGCTTCAGCCTGGCCACAGACCAGGACCTTTAAGAGTTCCTTCTCAAAGACAGTGACAACCTCAGCTCATACCATGGATGGTCTGGTGAAGAGGAAGAGAAGGAGCAACAGGTGGAAGGATATCTAGGGAAGACCATCACAGTTCAGATCATCGGTGAGCTGCACGTCAGGGCTTCCATCAGGAATGTGTCACCCACTTTTACTGCAGAAGTTTAGCTCAGATGAACCTGTAGGTGTGGTGAGCACTGACTTCTTCACCATGGTGTCCATCCATCCATCAGCAGCAGGGATGGGATGGGAGCAATTACGATATGCAGCCACAGGCCTTTGAGTCTGCTGCTGTTGAGGAGGAGAGATGTTACATGAGTGAAATAATGTAACTGTCCAAGCGCTTTGGAAGGAGTAATTTGATTGTCCAAGTTCTTTGGAAGACTCTGTAGATACTGTGGACAAAAAGGGGAGGAAGAACAGTTTGGATCCCCCTTGCACACTGGAACTGGGGAAGATGAACCTTCCTCTTGCCACTTCACCGCCGATGGCAGCAGGAGTTTACCTTTTTCCTCTTGTGTGGGGAATGGAGGGATCTCGTTCTCCAGGAGAACTCTCCTCATGGAAAGTTTCGAAAAGTATCGGAGGTGATTACTGCTGTGAGGACTGGATGATGCAGCATCTTGCAGTAAAGATCACAGCGAAGAGACCAGAAAATCAATCTCATCTTTGCAGATACCAGGCTGAAGTAACCGTGCCTGCTGGCACTGGGGTACATCCAAAATCAAAATCCATCTTCTCTTAGAAAGGGTTTGAGGCCACTCGTTTAGGCCTTGTCGTTATACTCTTCTAAACATTTATTTTGCATTTATTAATTTCCCTTTTTATCCTGATCTTCCCTTCCTCGTCAGTGAAGTCTTAGTAGGACTTACCCGATGGGTAGGTAAATAAATGTAAAGAATACTACTTTTTTAGGATGTAGTTGCCAAATCGTCAAAAGAGTTCAGATGGAAAGCTGTAGGTTTTGATTTTCCACATCTCACTCTTATGAAAAAAGAAAGTAAAAGGCTTTTCTTTGGCCATCTTGTCACAGAGACATCACAAGTAAGAATTATACTAAGGACCAAATGACCACGCAGGGGTATTTCTCCCTGCCTTTCACAGAGTTTGCTGTTGGCCAGTGTCATCTCCTCGTGTCCCCTGCACTGTGATTTATATTCTTATCTGCCGTTTCTTCCTTTCTGAATGCTCGGCTTGTTTCTGTGCTCTTGCACCAAGTCTCTTGATTTGCTTCAGTCTGACCTGAATGCAGACACTGAGGATTTCTGCTATCTTGCTAATTGTAAAATGCTGCCTACCAACCACTTGGGCTGATCAATTTGTTTCCTCCTCGTTACCATATCATTTGGTGTCTGAACACAAGTTCCAATTCCCAGCTTGCTCCAGCCCCAGCTCCATGACTTGGAAATCCTCAAACCTCTGTAGTATGAATTGTGTGCTTCCTCACCATGTGCCTTTGAGTTCAAGCCCTGTAATTATTTTTAAAGATATTTCTTATCTTTTCCTTTTGATTCTTTGGCCAAGAGTTAGGTGTGCACATCCCATGGATTTTGAAAGCAGCTGTCGAGCTTCCATGGCACTTTGGCTGGGGATCAATCTCAATTTTACTTAAATTAAACGTAAATATCCAGTCTAGAGAGAGATAAGTGTCTTCAGTGGGCTTAGATATATATGTGAGGATGGAATCAGCTACCCTCTCACCATTCCTTTTGCTTGTCATTAAATATAAATTAAAGGGCCCCTAGGCAACAAGTTTAGCCTGAATACACAATTATTTGCCAATTCCATCACATGGGATGAATCCCACCCCTTAAGCACTTACAGAAACTCCCCACTGTACATTTAATCAGCCTAAAACTTACACAGGTCTTTAAATCCAAGGCAGGTCTCCTGCAACAAGTGTGTATTTCTGTGCCTTTCCCTGACATTCAGACCTGGGGCTGGAAAATCCAAGTCAAATGCTAATGGTGGTGTCATGTGTAGGAACAGCAATTACATCGTTATTTGGTAATTGAAAAATAGACAGCACAGATAAAAGTGCTTTATTTTTCTATCATTATGTGATTATTTGAACTGTTAGCTGAAGAAGGACTAATTGCATGGTAGTTTTGCTTAGCAGGAAGTCCTGCAAGTAGATGTTCCATAATATATTCTTTCTAAGCCATTCTAACTTGCAAATAAACCGTAATTTAACCTTTAATGGAACATGTCAGTCATTATTAGTACCACATAAAAATATCTATTTTCTCTCAGCAGCCCGAAGAGAATGCTAAAAGGATGTTTACCTTTTCAGACCCGTGGCTGGTTATCCTCTGCATGTTTTTAATAAACCTGTAATTTTATTTAAATTCTTGATTCAGCACTAAACAATGGAGCCATCAAATACGGATTATTTTTAGGAAAAAACCACAGCACACAATTACAACCACAAAAAGCTCCGTGTCCTGGTTAGGAGAATTCTTCATTACAAATGCACTCCCTGCTATGATGAATCTTTTTTCAGATGTAATGTCAGTCTAAAGTAATAACTTGGAACCTCAGTTTGACATTTCTCTGTGGCTGTAGTAGAAACACTAATATAAAAGGAAAGTAAACCTGAGTCTGAAAGGATACCTCTGTCACATATAAGTTGAATATAGGACAGTGTATGCCCTCATATAGCTCCTTTTAAAATCATATTATTTCTTATATATATCACATCAGGTGTTGATGTGAGTGATAATTGATAGGAATAGTTAAAAAGAGCTTCAAATCGGTTTTTAGAAGATTTTTTTCCTGTTTCTTCTGTCAGACTGATGTAATTTGGGGAAGATAGTTGGAGCTCAGTGGTGCTCCATGAGCTCATGGGGCAACGGTGTTAGTGCTCCTTGTTGTTTCCAGATGGGATCTGTGAAATCAGAGTAGGGTTCACGAGTTGCATCTCTGGGAGATGCGTCTCCACAGCAAGTCACCAGGCAGTGAGATTCAATTCTCCCCACTTCCGTTGGGAACTCTGCAGTGGTCTGCAGGTTAGGTCTGAAAAGCACTGCACTAAAGTGGGAAATAACTTCTGGTTCCTCCTTGTTTATGTGTAGAGGTTTATTTCTAGGCGTGTGCCAAGCTTGACTTTTGTCCAGTTTCCTTTTTTAACTTCAAGGATTCAAGTACACTAACTTGACTGCAAAAAGCCTTTCTCCACCTGCGTATATAAAACCACCAAACAGTTTCCTTTTTTTCCCCCTCCCCGCTTGCAAATGAAAAAAGTGATTCTGGAGTTAAAATCTTGAATAATAAGAATTTTCCCCTGGCTCCAGAAGTGCAGGCTCAGAAGAGCTTTTCTGTTGCACACGCGCACAGTAATTGTCTTCGTGATGTTGTTGGTTCCAAGAAATGTGGTTTTGTTTTGGAGGTTTGCTGACAGAGGGAAGGAAGGACTGATAAAGCAAATAGTGACATCAGCTTAACTGTGACACTGTTACCTCAGGCCTCGGTGCTGTGTTCATGTTTTGTTCCTGCCTCCCTTGAAGTGACAGAGGTGGTATTATTAAAGTATTTTGGTGCAGGATTTCAGTATTTATGGGACATACAGGAATTATAGGGACAAGGCAAGGGATGATTTGTGACTGGATTAGAAGGGGAGGTTTTGCCAAGAATTGTTTTGAATGCATTCGTTATATGTGCAACTCTTTTCCTATTCTCTCTTTTTTTTTGGGTTTTTTTTTTTTTTCAGGAGAAGAAGGAACACAAACGCACACAGAGAGCAGCAGCCAAGAAGCTGAGGGACAGACACGATGCCAGTCTTGCACATCCACGTTTCTCAAGCTTATCTGGAGGTTCCTGATCATTTTGTCCGTCTCCTCCTCCTGGGTCGGGACCACGCAGTTTGTCAAAATCACGTTTGAGACCTTTGACTGTCCTTTTTTCATGACTTGGTTCTCAACAAACTGGAACATTATGATTTTTCCCATTTATTATTCTGGGCACCTTGCAACTGCGCAGGAAAAGCAGTCTCCAATCAAAAAATTCAGGTAGGCTCTGTCGTGGCAATGTCCCTTTAAACAGCCTGATTCCTGAGGACTGAGATCACTGCTCTGCTCAGTTCGACCCCTGGTGTCAGAAGACAGAATAAAAGTGGTGCTGCAGAAAACCTCATTCATTAATAGCTCCCAGAAGGCTGACAGATGAGTGATACATGCTGAATAAATGGATACTTGATTGCTAAAGGGGTTTTTTAATGAGTTGAAAAGGTCAATAATTTGCTTATGATACTGCTATTATATTAACTAATGTATCTATATTTTGCATTCTTGTCTGGATCAGGCCATTAATTAATCTGTTCTGGCCCATTTATGATGGAACAGTAGTGTTAAGTGCAACCAAACCATCTCATAGTTGAGAAGGAAGATGCTCAGGGCTGAGGAGATGGTTTCCATGTGGAAGACCACGGCTTGCTCTCTATCCTCAGCGAGTATAGCAGGATAAAAACCGGCCTTTCCTCCTGCTGGATCACAGTATGGAGGAAGAGCATCCAGGTAGCCCTCTCTGCTCTCTTTTGTGTGGGGTAAGAGGTAAAGCAGGTTGCAGACTCTTGGTTTCCTCCCCCTGTAGCTCTGAGGGATAAGTTGGCATAGCTGAGTGCCTGCCATCCTGAGGAAATGATGCGGAGACTTCATTCCATCTTCTGTCAGGCTCCACATGCAAATACCTCTTCCTCTGTGTTGCGAGTCAGGGGAAGACATCCCTCTGACTTTTCTTATGCCACATGGATGCCTGTTGTTGAACTCTGAACCTCAAGTGCCAAGCAGTCCATAGCACTAACTCCCAACATTAGGCTGCAGGGGTGGAAATTTATAAATCCCTCTTCAGTAGGTCCTGGGAAGTCACAGAAATACAAAGTTAGCGGGCGGGAACCCAAAGAAACCATCCAGTCCAGCCACCAGTACTGCAGCAGGACAGAGCTGGCTTAGCTTTACCAGTTCTTAAGAAAACCACATCTAATGTGCCTTCAGGGCTTGGAAGTTCCATGACATTCTGGGACAACTAATTTCATGCTTCCTCCTCCACTTCCATTGTTCTGCTTTTTCTGGCAGTGACGCAGGAGCTGCTTTAAAGAACGGGACAAAACTCAGCTTGCCAAGAGATAACACACCTTGCCTGTGGAGGGAAGAAATCCACAGGGTAATTTTGAGCTGGGACCTGATTCTGTTATTCCAGGTGCAGACTTGCTTTGAAAACGACCTTAGTGACTTCGGCAGAATTGTCTGGCCCACCAGGTATTAACGGGTGTGTGGCTCGTCCCTGGCTCCTGCTGACAGAGGGTTCAGCACAGCTGTCACTGAGCACACAGGGAATTCGATTTGTGACTCTCAGGCTGGAGCGTGGCAGGGCCAAATTCTTCCCTCAGCTGCTTTGGCCAGGATCTGGGATGTAATTTGGCCTGAATTATCCCTTCTGTCAAATCTATCTGACTGAAATTGAGCAGTTGCACTTAATTAAGTGCTTCCCTGCAAACCCCAGTGCTTTGTGCATTAATGATGCCTTCATTCAGATTTTTGCTGGAGTGTTTGTGAGAACATTAACAGTGTCAGCTTGGCTTCTGGATGTGGGGTAAAGTAATAACAATTGCACAGCAGATAAGGAAGAAGGTGAGAATAAACATCCCTGCAGATAGATCCTCTCCAGTTAGCTGGTGGATTACATCCCCATCAGAGCAAAATTTTGGGCATAACATTTGAGGCAATGCATAAGAAGACTGTGTGTAAATAATTGAGACATTTCCCCAGCTGTTAGGAATTCAGCTTTTAAAGCTGAAATGCTTACATTCTCAGAGGAATTTCTGCACACACGGAGGTGTGCAGTAGGTCTGTGAATGTGTGGAATCAGGAGACCAGTGTTAGAGATGATGGCCATCTTTCCGGAGTATTTCTTATTCCAGATGTATCATATCCCAGGGAGGAATTAACTGCTGGAAAATAATGATTTTATCATGGGGACCAACTGCTTGGTCTGTGCCGTGTTACAACTTGACTATCCAAACTTTTGTCAGTTTGGGTATGGGATAGACGCCTCTTCAGGATGAACTCTTGATATTTTGATGACTTAAATGATTAAAAAGCATCATTTGTAGTTTTTAAATTCAGAGACTTATAGGCAGATTTAATTTGGAAAGAATTTTTGGAGGTCATTTAACCCAGCCTCCTACCCAGAACAGGGGTACTTTCAAAGGTACATCAATTGTTTTATATTTGCTTGGTTTGCGTTCTTGGTATTGTTCCTGTTACAAGGCTTTTAAGATTTCTTGTTGCTTCATTTACTTGTTTTATTCCTGTGGAGTAACTAATTCCTGTCAATAACCCCCTCCTGTAGCAATTCCAGGCTTGCCTCAGAGTCCAGAAGTGATTTATCATTGTGTTTCTGGAGGTTGTAGTTACTCTATAGGAGCTCTAAAGACATATGACATCTTGTCCAGCAGATATTCCCAGGGGATCTGAGCAAACGGTGTCTATGATATCTTGACAGACATCAGTGATCATGTGAGTGACTTGCAGAGTTCTGCCCCAGGCTGGCAAAGCTACAAAGAGCCACTGTTCTTTTCATAAATCCCACTTGGAAGGATAGGAGTCCCAGTCTCCAACTTTAGACTGGCTTCCTGAAAAGTTTAGGCCACCCAGCACCCAAAGGAGCTACAAGAGAGATGGACTTTTGACAAGGGAGTAGAGGGGGAACGGCTTCAGACTGACAGAGGGCAGGATTATGGGAAGCAATTCTTGGCTGTGAGGGTGGTGAAGCACAGGTTGCCCAGAAAAGCTGTGGCTGCCCCATCCCTGGAAGTGTTCCAGGCCAGGTTGGACAGGGTTTGGAGCAACCTGGGATAGTGGAAGGTGTCCCTGCCCATGGCAGGGGGCCAGGGATCCTTAAAAGTCTCTTCCAACCCCAACCATTCTGGGATTCTATTATCATAACATTTGAGATTATAAATTGGGAGTTCCTTACCTTTCACACTTTACCTTAGAAGTTCAATAGTGTGGTCTTAGAAAGTAACTCAGAGTTATGAACTCCCTGCTGCATTTTGGTGAATTATCTTGGTTGTACTGAGGCAGAAGACACAGCTCTTGGTATTCCCTCAGTATTGTAAATAAAAGGCATGTCCCACATAAAGAGCTTGAAGCTTCCATTCCTGGTGGATAAACTGACCTGAAGCCCAGGAAGCACAGCAATAGGAAGTCTAACCCTGCCCATGATTTGCCACAGCAGAAATCACTGCACAGACTTGACTTAGTATCCTATTAGAGTTGTGATTTTAACAAAAGGCGGGTGATATTTTCAGTGTCAATAAATTTTGCCTCCCTGTCTGCTGCCTTGCCTTCTCAAGGACAAAACACTGTGACATTCAGCAGCTTCCTGCCAGGATCTATCCATGGTGTGACAGCTGAGCTCAGTGCTACAGGCACTCCACAGCCTTGAGACACTGGCTAGGGAGAGTGTTGGTAGGTGTAAGGTTTAATGAACACGAAAACATTGGGAAGAGTTGGTTTTCTAGCAAGCAGGATAACAGGAAGTGAGCATCACCTGAAGTAAAAACTGAGCCTTAAGCAGCTGGTATTTGCAGTCACCACCCCCGAATCTCTCCCTCTGTGTTGCAGCAGTAGCTCAGGCCAACTTCCTCAGCCACTCATGGAATAACACTGCAAATCCAGGTCTTCACTGCAAGGGGCTTTTCAGAGGAGAGATGAGGATCTGTGATGCTTGAAGCTGCTCCAACCCTGAATGTCTCAACAGTAGGGAGTAAGACCTTCAGCACAAAACTGGACTTCTCATGGACCATTCCTGTGGGAGACAGCATTCCTGTGGGAGACAGCATTCCTGTGGTGCTGCCCCCTGAGTCAGGCACTGCTGATGTGAGCGTTTCGCGCAGAATTCCCTTTCCTTTTGCTCCAGCTCTTGACCAGACCGGTACAGCTGGTCACACTCTTTCTTCACGTTCAGATTCTGCCAGTCCTGGAAAACAATTGACCAGTGTGCTCAACCACACTCTGCTCGGTGCCCGTCTCCTGCAATGGAGCTGGGAGGTATTTTATTGCTGCAGATGCCGTCATTTAGATAGAAGGACCAAATGACTTGTGCTCACAGAAGGTGCCGTGGTGCTGCCCTACTGTCACTGGAGGCCTTGCCAAGTTCTAACCCCGCTGGATGTAATTCCACTCACCCTATTCCCATCTCCCCAGGTCTCGCCTGTTTGCTCTGGTTTTCCTGTGAGCTGTCTAAAACCAGCTGCTGGATTTCACTCCAGAGCTACTGTATGGCAGAGGTGAGCAAACCCATTCTTGTGCAGGGGTTGGCATCAGAATAACTAAGAGGCCACACAAGTTATTTAGGGGGTGCCAGAGGCAAAGCTACATGACTGCCTGAGGGGCTGTAATTCCTGAGAGCATGGCACGCTGCCCAGAGCCGATGGCTCAGGGCTACCTGCAAATAAAAAGAGCTATTTATGTGAGAGGACAGGTTTTAAATAGACTCCTTGTGCATTTGGAAATAGTTTGTGTCACAGTTTCAGGGTCAGCTGTCCTTAGTTATGTCTGTGCCTTTAAGTCAACAGCCTGCAGATATTACCAGTGTGTGTGGGGGGGTCCTGGGAGCCCTCTCTCCTCAGCCCGGAGTTTTAAACACTGTCATGTTTGATGACTCCTGCAAGTTTAATTTTAGTTGCATGTCAAAGAGGCTGAGTTAACCACTGAGCACCCAGCCCTCACATAGCCCCAGGCAATTTGCTGTAGCCATGACTGGGAAAATAAAGTATTCTCCCTATCTTCTCACTGCCTGAGCATTATTCATGGAGCTCTCCTAGGCACAGAGGTGAATTCATCAAGTCTCTGTCTTGGTTAGCAGGACCCTTTCACAGTCTTTGCTGTATTTTCTTAATAGAGAGTTGAGGAAGCACTGGCCCCTGTTTTGTCTGGTCACTGTACGCAGCTGTGTGTGATGGAGGCTCTTCCATCTGCTTAAGCAGCCCATTGCCTGGGGCCTGTGATGCATTTCCAGATTTCTTTTCCTAGCTGTGAATCCCTGCTCATCCCTCCCACTGCTCCTGGGAACTCAGGGTGACATTGTCAAGGCTTCCACAACTTCCTCTCCCAAATCGTTGACCAGCCCAGAGTCCAACCCAGAATAATAACCACTGAACCCTCCTACTTCGAGGATTCACACTCTTGGGGCATTTTGAACTCCATCCTCGTGACTCTGCTCTGGGTTTGTCTGTGTGCAGGACAACAAAACCTCACCCATTCTGGCACCTGGGTACCTAACAGTGCCCTGCATCACTGTGGGCAGCCCAGGCACCTTTTTTCTCTTCTGTTTTAATCACAGCACAAGCTTGTTTCCTCTAAGATCCTGGAAGCTTCTGAGGCAGGTTGGATTTTCAACTGTGTAACGATCCAGTTGTGCACCAGAACCAACGGCAGCATTCCCACTGGGCTGGAGAGAGCAGGTTCCACACTGGTCTGTAGTTCACAACACAGAGCTCTTCTTGGCAAGAGATGGACCATCCTGGTCCTGGTGTCATGTAGTGGTGACACAGCCATGGTCCATCCACCTGTCTTGAGGTGAGATGTAGTCTGAGCCCAAAATCATCCTCTGTAACCACCTAAGTCTCAAAGGGAAGCATCTTTTAAACAATAAACTGCTATACCTGCATGTCAAGGAACATTAAAGTGCTGCCAGTGAGTCCATTCTCACACAGGGGAACTCATCACCTTTAATTTCTGTTGAAATCAGTGATACAAAAGCCTGCTGTCAAATTAAGCATTAATTTATTTGCTTCACTGAGTATTTGCTTTGCACTTCGGATAAATAATACACACCACTAGCTTCTTTTTTTTTTTCTATTTGGAATGTTTTTATCCTGATCTCTGGGGAACAGACTAACTTCTGAGAGCATCCAGGTCAACTAGAGTGAAGGAGATAATTAGCAGATCTGCCTGCCTGTTAGCTTGTTGGACACCCTGGCACAGAGTTTGAGAATGGAGAAATGTCTGCTTTGTACCCCAGGTTGTCTTAGTGGCAGCAGGGAGTGAATGGTTATTAAGTAGAATCACAGAGTCATTTAGGTTAAGATGTAGCTGATCTCTTTTATTACATAGATGTTATTATTCTACTTCCCTCAAAACAAGAATGATGGTTTCCATTCTTAATAGTAAAAAAATGCAATGTTTTTAACAGTGGAATTCCCAAGAATTACTAGAAATGGTTAATGCATCCTGAAACCTGTTTTGTCTTCCAGATCAGGATAATTATCACACACGCACACACGCCCCCACATAACAAGTGTTTTTGACTTCACATTGCAGTGCAATCTTTGAATTTACTGATTAGTTCCACATAATGAGTGTTCTAGCAATCTTCCAAACACAGCCACGTTTGGCTGCGAACACTTTGGAGCCCCGAGGCCTCATGGCGTTTAGATCAGTCCCTTCACATGCTGCAGGCGGTGCCTTGGTTCACTCCCTTGGTGTTTGGGTTGTATGAAGTGTTCCCTTGTGGGACCTCTCATGTTTTAAACAGATGTGTCAGAGAGCCTCTCATGTCAAGAAAGGGAGGCATACCGGGAATATCTTCAGGAATGCCTTTAACCTAGAATGCAGACAGTGGAGTTGCCAAAAAAGTCCTTCCCAGTTTGGGAAAAGTAGAGATGTTTCCGGAGGGGTGCAGTGTTCAAGGCCAGCGTCCAACATGGGGGCTTGGAGCAGCCTGGTCGAGTGGAAGGTGCCCCTGCCCACGGCCGTGGGATTGGAACTAAATGGTCTTTAAGGTCCCTTCCAACCCAAACTGTTCTGGGATTCCATGTGCCTTTAATCTATCTGCACGATGGAGTCCTCAGTCTCCCCTCAGCCCATGAGGTACCACCTTGCCCAGGACAGCTGTCCCCAAAAGCAGTGTCTGCTGAGCTGACCCTTCTCTTTCTTGAAAACCTAAGAAGCAAACAGCTCACTGGAGCTGTGCGTCACACAGTGTCTGGGAAACCAGAGATTTTGTTTGCAATTTGATCCACAAAGGAAATGTCTCCTAGCAAGCACAACTTTCCACTGTATAATAAAAATAACGATATTAAATACACTTCCCTCCCTTTTACTTCACTCTCTCATACTCCTGTTTGCCTGCCTCGGTCCCACTGCCTGGTGTCTCACTTCCCCACCGTGGTGATTTGCCTGGCAGTATTTTTGAGTATCTTTGGGCAATTCTTAAAGCTTACTTGGCCATAGGTGAGAATGTATTTCAATAAGAATAAAAACAGGGTTTGGAGCAATGCAAGAAAAAAAACTGGCAAGCTACAGAGGAAAAAAAAAAAAAAGTTGATTATAATCCCTGTGCTCATGGCCTGGAAGGCAGAGTCTGGGAACTGTCAGAGCATTATAGATAAGCTTCATTTCTGTGTGTGAGTCCCTGGGATTATTGTTGCTCAGAGTGTGATTATTCCAGGTAAGTTCCTTCTTTTCTATTTGCGAAATTGCTGTTTTAAGAAGATTGTGGGTTATTTTCTCTCTGTGAATTAAACACCGGATTCTCATGGCTGCGCGGAGTAGGTAGGAAAAGCACTTAATTGAATGTGATAAAAGTCTAATGAATGTTTGTTGTGCTGGAGTGAACGCTCAGGAAAATCCTGGCTGAGACTGAAACTCTTTTCTTTTCATAGGGAATGCAGTCGGATTTTTGGTGAAGATGGTCTGACGCTGAAACTCTTTCTTAAAAGGACTGCTCCCTTTTCTATTCTGTGGACTTTGACTAACTACCTGTATTTACTGGCTTTAAAGAAGCTGACAGCCACAGACGTCTCTGCCCTGTTCTGTTGTAACAAAGCTTTTGTCTTCTTGCTTTCTTGGATTGTGCTGAAAGACAGGTTCATGGGAGCAAGGGTAATGATGTGCCTCGTTTTCCACTCTCTCTTGTTTTCATAAAATTGCACTTAAATCCATAAAGCCATTGTGGCTGCCAGAGCACTGCAGCATTATGGTATAGATATACCATGAAAACCATTTCTCATTTTATTTTATTATGGAGATCTAAGCCTCAAGATGAGTTAGAGAGCTCAGACTCCAGTGGTGGGAAATTTCAAGGAGCTATTACAGCTAAAGTGTGTAATGTGATGAATTAAAATAGAAGCACTTCCAGTTTCGCATAAGCCCATTCTGTCTTGGATTACAGTACTGAAGTTTAGTTAGTTTTATTTTAAACTTAGTGATGAATGCTTAGGTTCTAACCAAAGCAGTTTTATTCCTTGTTTGGCTAGACTGCTGTTTTCACTGTCTTACCTATTTTTCTTATGCCACCCTGTTGCTTTTCACACACTCATATCCGTGTGCATGTGCCAAAACTGGTTTAAAAGGAGCACAACTGTTTTGTGTGAATTTGTATTTTGCACTAAAGTGTTACAGGACTCACTGGCAGTAATATGGACCCTGCAAAAATTGGAAAAAAAAGAACTCAAACTACATGCTGTGTGCCTGGATCTGGGGAAAGCGACGTGTTCCCTGTAATTTTGCACACACAGACCTCATAACATGCAGCAATCTAGACCTCGGATCAGGAGTAATGAGGATTTCTGACAGTTCTGCTGATACAGATTCCCCCTCTGAAATGGCTCAAGGCCTGATGATTCTGAGTGAACTGTCAGGGGCCTCGAACTTCATTAGGGATAGTTTGTGGCCAGGTGTGATGCCTGTGATCAGAAGATGCCGCCAGCAGTTGGATTTAAGTTCCATGGAAAGCATGATGGATCAGGACCTCGTCTAAGTAACCTTTTTTAAAAAAACCCATGAGCACAGCAGCTTTTTCTTTTTTACGAATAGTGTGATAGAAGGGTTCAGAAATAAAAGGAAAAGGCATTCTGGTGTACAGGCATCTCATGGGGTTCTTGGAGCAGCCCCCAGCACACTGAGCAGATTACTGTTCTTGCCAAGTTGAGGAGGTGAACCCATGTTTCACCCTCAAACACAGTGCCCTCGAAGGTAAGGACATGGACATTCCACCTTGCAGTGCTAAAGCCAGACACCAGTTTCATATAAAACTTAAAATATAGAAGCATAAGATGAATTTAATCTCCCCTCAGGCCATTAATGGCTAACTCAAAGAATAAGCAGGGTTTTAAATCCTCAGTTCTTCTCTACAGAAATAACAGGAACAGTAACTTCCCTCCTCTGCCCCTTGGTCATCTCAGGTCCCAGCTGAAAAAATAGGAAATTTTGTACCCTTTGAGGTAATTTTTGTCCCAAAGCAACATTTTCCCAGAAGAGCAAGCATAGCTCTTGTGTTTTCTTAGCCTGCCCTCTTAAAGAAACCTAGAAATAAAAGCTGTTTTCAGTTATTACTTCTTTTTCACTGCCTAAAAAAAGGTTGCTATAATTATGCATTAGTATTAATGCTGTAAAACACCGTGGAGTTCACACAAGAAAAACCTGGCAGGAGAAGTGAGCAGCAAATTCTGCACATAAAAGAAATTGGGTTTTGCTGCTAAGTGGCAGATTCTGGATACCCACTGCTGCAAAGGTAAATCACAGCATTTTATCCAACAGCTCTCCTGCCAGAGTAACACTTAACGATGTTAATAACCACACAGGAGAGTGTTTGAGAGCTAAAATACGACAAAGCAGCACAGCCCCAGCCTTTTGTGCTTTGAAGGCCTCTTCTGCTCTCACCCACAGCCTCTGAGAGAGCAAGGGTAATTGAGTTATTTGGACAGTAAGGAGATAGAAAGAAATAAGGGCTTAATCATATACTCTGAGCCATTTTTTTTTTGCAGAAGTACTCAGCACCCAGGAGCTCAGCCAGCTTTTCAAAGGAACTCAGCTCCTACCGAGTGTCACAGAGCTCCGGAGCCATCAGGCATGTCTGCGTCTCACCTGAGACCACTTTCATCTGCCTGAAAGAGAACCTGCAGCCTCAGTGGCTCTGCAGCAGATTCCCAGCTCCCTGCCCAGCTGGTGTGGCTGCAGGCAGTCCCCAGACTGCCCATGGATGCCCACGGGCATGTGGATCTCTCCTATCCCACAGCACACCGCTTCTGCACAGCTGGAAAGCAGCCCCTGGCCAGGCTGCGGGGCTGGATTTTTTGATGTGCTGTCTAAACACAAACCTGTCTTGATGGCTACATTATGGTATGGCTTAATACCGCCCATGGAAGCACTGAATAGCTGCAGAAAGGCTGTTCTGGCTGTGTTTGAGTTACCTGGAGCATGTGTTCTGCAATGAGAGCCACGTGCCCTCAGTGGTGAAGTTGTAGCGCTCAAACCACGAGAGAGAAACACCAGCTGGAGAAAGAGTATTCAGCTGCGAAGGACAGATACAGCCATGACTGGATAGCCAATGGCCTCAAGTTGTGCCAGGGAAGGTTTAGAATGCCTATTAGGAATAATTTCTTCACAGAAAGGGTGTTCCGACATTTAACAGGCTGCCCAGGGAAGTGATGGAGTCACCATCCATGGAAGTGGTCAAAAAACATGTAGAGTGGTGCTTAGGGACATGGGTTAGTGGTGAGCCACGTTAGGTTAAGGGTTGGACTCCATGAGGTCTTTTCCCAGCTTACTAAGTCTCTGATTCTATTTACGTATAAAAGTAGTGCAGGCAGAGCTCAGGTACCTTGAAGTACCCACAGCCCTGGGCAAGGACACACAGCACAGTGCCTGCCTGCACCTAATCTTTGCTTGGACACTTCTGAACATCTCCTCACAATTAATTGTATCCATGTTACACTGGGACTTCGGGAAGTCCCGACAGCTTTGGCTCAGAACAAGCACAAATATTTAAAGACTTCACATATTTGAGTAGTCCTTGGCCTGTGTTGCTTAGATTTAGCCATATGCTTGTATGTTTGCATGTTTGAGCCCTTGGTTGGGTTTCATCTGTAAAGTGTAATCAGTGTTTATTAGGTAGGTACAGAGAGATTTGGGGACATTTTTCTCCCTTGAAAATGTTGACTTTAGCCTGGGGACAGGTTTCTTCCCTGTCCCTCAAGGCCAGGTTGGATGGGGCTTGGAGCAACCTGGATAGTGGAAGGTGTCTCTGCTCATGGTAGGGGAATTGGAACTAGATGATTTTTAAGGTCCCTTCCAACCCAACCCATTCCATGATTTGATGACTCTTTACTACACCTTGTTTTCTGCTGAGCTCTACATGGGAAAAAAAAAAAATGTTTCTGAGTAAAATGTTGGTTGGCCTTGCTCTCTTCCAGGAAAAAAAGAGTCAAGCTGATTTCATTCTGTACCTAGGAGGCTTCAAAAGCAAGTTATTACACTCCTTCATTAATTAAAAGCCTTGTTTAACGAGGTGGCAGCTGCAACATCCGTCTTTGCTTCGCTGTGACCTTGCTTCGGCTTGTCAATGTGGAGCAGCATGGGATGTGCTCTCAGGTTTCTAAAGCAAACACCTGAGGTTTTGCTAGGCAGAGGTCAGCTCTGCTGATGCTGTGGTGGGTAACGTGCAGGAGGAGCTCTGAACGTGGAACTTAAACATTTTTCCTGCTGTTTTCAGTGTCAGGTCTTATTTATCGAATGTGCCATGGAGTGGTTTTAACCCATATGTGTCCATCATTTTAGTTGTTTCGGGAAAAATAAATGGGGAAAAAAGCATTCCTGGCTTTCTAAATGTTTGATTAAATTAGGAAACTGGCTCTCTAAATTTGGTGTAGTCGGACTGGGAAGGAGTTTTCTCCCAATAGAAAAATGGATCTACTCATTTTCACTTATACAAGGAAAGAACTGAGCAATGAGTGTTCTAAGAATTAGATCTTGATCCTTTCCCTTGGAAAGAGGGGTTAACTGCATTGGACTCCTCCGGTTTGCCTTGTGAGACACACTGCATGAAATATTCCAGCTGAAATATTCCAGCTGACAGCTGAAATGCTGCATCTGAATTATGGTCAAGGCGAGACATTTAGTGCAGCCTGAGATGAATCCAGCCAGGCAGTGGAGCAGGGAAAGGGGGGCTTCTGGAAACTGAGAGGAGAGGCCGCGGATGTCTGAGGGGTCCTCAGTGTAATCCAGCATTGCTTCAAGGCTGGGACTTCTGTGGAGTCTCCCAGGATGCCCTGACTGCTGGGATGTGTTATCCGGGGAAGGAGAGGAGGAAAGTTTCTTGGTCCCCTCTTGCTTAAGCCTTTCCAGATCTCATCAAACCGCTGAGAGACTGTGATTACACAAGTGACTCCAGGCCACGTCATTAAGTTGGGGACTTGGATTTCAGGTGCCATTTCGGGGTGAATTTGGAGGTATCAGTGATGTCTTCAGGCTTAGGTTGCAGCTTTGCGGACCTTTATCTTGGAGCTCGTATATTTTAAATGGAAGTAAGGAGGAACATAGACATGCAGTGTGGTTTGTGACTGCCTTTGGCACAGCCACTGCAATACCAGGGGAGTACCTGTGTGCCTCAGGTACTGGTAAAATAGGGATAATGGTGAGAGGGAAGTACTTAAAGCTGCAACCAGGAGAGGAGTTCCTCCGTGAAGATGTTGGCCTGGGTACCTATGAGATTTAGGAGCACTAACATTTCTACCTGTAGTCTCTACTCTGGGAGTTTCCCATTGTCTCCCCACGTATGGACACATTTACCTGGGTCAGGTGTTTGTCCCTGTCCTGTGTGTCCCTTGAAACACAGGACTGACTGGCTCTGTTGAAATTGTTTTGTTCACTGCCTCAGCCTGGCTCACCTGTGCTTGGTAGGAGTATCAGTGGGTTTTCTGGGACTCTTGGTCAAACAGTGAGCTCTGAAAGTCAGGCTTCTGTGCAGAAGGGCACATGATTGGATCAAGATGCCTTTAAAGTCTGTGAGCTAAAGCATGTGAGGCTTAGGTTTGTTTAGCACTAAATATTTCTTAAATGGTGTTCAGTGACGTTTTCCAAGAAGCAAGTGCCTGTCTCCCTTTGATGTTGGCTCAGGAATTGTACACCGTCTCCGGAAACACCTTTTCCTCTGCACTCCATGGAAGCTGGGTCTTCAGTGTCTTTGAAATTCCCACTCCTTATTTACACGCTGAGGGCAGTTAGGTAGAGAAGGGGGAGTTTTCCAAAGAATAAAACATGTTGGTCTCCCTATCACTTCCTTAAGGTCCTTGGAGTCAGGACTCAGGATTTCAGATACAGTATAGTTAATTATTCCCGTTCTTTTTCTTTGAAGCTCCTTAGATGCCCTGTCTGGGTTTTCCAAATGAGGCCAGAAACCCAAGCACAAAGGTGAAGGCTTAATGGAGAAACTAGGTCATGTCTGTCCAAGAAAGATGGCAGGGCATAGCCAGAACAGCCTGGAAAAGCTCCCAGTGGTACCCTGGCATTCCACAAGACAGGAGTCATTCCCTGGACTGATGATAGAAAGTTTGGCCATCCAATGTTTGTATTTCAAGTCAAATTTGGGGTGTTGCTAAATACTTCTCTTGTTGCATAATGGAACATAATGTCTTAGAATTTCTTGACCTTGGAGCCATCTCTCCAAAGGGGATGTTTAGCTGATAAAACACGTTATGACGGTTGCTCTGTTGGCAGGTCCCAGCAGAATTTGCAGTGCTACAGATCCACATCACTACCAGTGCACACATTTTCATTATGCTTTACATCTCTCCCGTATTTTTTCCTAATTAAGGGAAAAGAACAAAGCTCCAAGTCAGAGAAAGTAGCCAGTGACACTCACAAGAACCCCACGCAGTGAGGATCTCTTTCCCTGGGGTGAAATGGCTCTGAGCTTTACATTGCTTTGCTTTGTCTGTGCAGATAGTGGCAGCAATCATGGCAATCACAGGAATTGTGATGATGGCATATGCAGATGGTTTCCAGGGAGATTCAATCATTGGGGTGGCTTATGCTGTGGGATCAGCCTCCACATCTGCCTTGTATAAGGTAGGTCACACGGGTTTGTTTGGGTTCTTATATTCACTGTTGCCAGCTGTTAAAAATGCATAAAGACAAAGAGAATGGCTGTAAAATAAATGTTTTATTTCCTGCACCATTTATGTTGTGACCAGGTGACGTCACCATGTCAGGAAATCCACCTTGAGGGTAATTAGCTGTCCTCTGCCAAATGCTCAGGATGGCTTTGCTTTAATCAAAAGTTCATTGCTACGCTATAAGGAGTTTAAGATAATTTTTTAATCATGCCAATGCAGCTTAAAAACACTGTTTCAAAGGGACTTTCCATATGCACAATGGAGAGCCTGGATGTGGGATGTGCTGCTTTCCCTGAGTGGGAATGGAGGGCTCAGCCCAGGCCTGTGCTGCACGTGCTGTGCTCCTGCTGGGCTTGGAGCCCTGGTGTGAGCTTAGTACCTTTGAGACACGCAGGGCTTTGCCCTCTGCTTGGAAGCAGCGGCTGCTCTGGAAGGTGAGGGATGGAAAAGGCTGAGTCATGTCTCAGAAACAGGTTGGGCCGAGCGTGGCTGTGTTCATTTTCAGCTCGAGGAGGGTGAAGTGTGTGTAAATTTTGGAGTTTGCTGTAGTGGGAATCAGAATTTGCCTCCCAGCTTTAGAGTTTGCTCGTGTCACTAATGAATTTGTGCAGGAGAAATTTGCTCCCATGACTGTCATGAAGTCGAAAACCCTCCTCTCTCCTTTCCTTTGCAGGTTTTGTTCAAAATGTTCCTTGGAAGTGCAAACTTCGGGGAAGCAGCTCATTTTGTTTCTACCCTGGGCTTCTTCAATTTCATCTTCATCTCTGTCACCCCAATCATACTGTATTTTACAAAAGTGGAGTACTGGTACCCCTTCTCTGCTGTGCCCTGGGGTTACCTGTGTGGAGTAGCTGGCCTCTGGTTAGGTATGTGATAAAAAAATACACTCATTTTTCCAGCTCTTGCCTCCCAACCAATACAAAATTAGCTTCTGGTACAAACAATTCCCCCCTGTCCCCTTAAATGTCAGAGCTCTCTCACAGATTAAGTCTGGTCCCAGCGCAAACTGGTACTCCTTGGAAATGATTTATATTTTTCATTATTCTTAATGAAATAGTACTAACAATTAACATGTAATTAATAATTAAGATAGAAGTGATAATTACAATTAATAATGAATAGTGATAATAATAGCAGGGAGTAAACATGAAGCTAATGGTTCGCTTTTTCATCCCTATCCTAGTTCCGTACCAATTCCCCTGTCTCTGGAATAGCTTCACTGCTCTAAATCCTATTTCAAAAGGCTGTGTGTTCTTCCTGGCACACTCTGTGGGGTGTCTGTGCACTGATACATGGATCCCCAGTGCTGGGGCACCTTTCTGCAGGTGCTGCAGGCTCTGGGCAGGGCTCACACAGCCCTTCCACAACGCTCCCTCTTCCTGAGCCACAGTTGCCATCCTCCAGCCAGGCACAACGTCTGTTGGATTCAGCCCGGGGGCGTTTTAATTTCCAGATATAACAACATCCTTTCCTTTAGTAAAGTCTCTGTTGTTTCATAATTGAGGAGGTTTCTGTCTCCACTACACGTTTATTAAATGGAAGCAAAGAGAATGTCATTGCCTGGTACAACAGCCCTTCCTGAGACGTGGTTGGGCTGACAGCTGAGCTCCGTGAGCACCCTGAACCAGAATTTCAGCTCCCCTCTGAGCATCTAAGGGACAAAAAGCAGGGATAATTTATAACTCAGCAATCTACTCAAGTGTATAAACCCAGCCACGAGGGAACAACCTCATGGAGCAGACAAGGAGGAGCAACCCTGCGCTCCTTTTATGTAGGGGACTCAGCAGCAGGACTGAGTGACCAGAAGAAAATTTTTGGAAGTATTTGCAGCTTGCTTTTGATCTCCCTAGGAAATTGTAGCTGGCTGGTAATGCTGTCATGCAAAAAAAAAAAAAAAAACCAAACCAAAACAAAACCCCAATCCATAAATTTAAGGTGTTGAATGTTTTTATTTCTGTCAAGGTTTCATTTTGCCTTCAGCATGGCAGCAAAGTCATGGTCTTGCCCCAGTCTGCTTAGTTTGCAGTTAACTTCATCAGCTAACTGTGTTTAGTGCTCTTTAGAGTATGAGTTCCTGCTGCTGTCACCTTTGGGGTGTGGTCCAGGTGGAGGGTGTGCAGCCTTTTGTTGGGGAAATGTCCCACTGAGACAAGGACAACACAGCCTCAGCCAAAAGGGCAAGCTGGGATCACCATCCTTCTGGTAGGGGAACAAATGAAGGTTTCTGGCAGCAAACCCAGGTTGCTTGTATCTGATTAAAGCCTGGGAAAAGCCATGAAATATGAGTGTGATAACCTTGGTATTACAGTTTGTGAAAAGCCATCCAGCCCTTCCCATTCCACCATTCAGAACTTCCCCTCATTTCACACTCATCTATAAAAACCCACAATCACTCACTTTGTGACAACTATGTCATTGTGGTGTGGATACTGATATCACACTTGTTGGGTCAAGTGAAAATGTCTCACTCTAGTGTTTTTCCCTGTAATTATGTATGGTTTTCTGGTTTTCCTAGCTTTCAATATCCTGGTTAACGTTGGTGTCGTGCTCACATACCCCATCCTGATCTCCATCGGCACAGTGCTCAGCGTCCCTGGAAATGCAGGTACTACAGCTGGTGGTGGAAAATTAGGCCCACGGGCACACAGACAGCACAAGCATTTTATTGTCCAAATACTCAAAATCTGTTGTCATAAGGGCAGAGGGTGTGTGTGGAAATTTATTCCAGAGTCCTTTCTTGCTGAACAGCCTCTGTCTCTGCTCTTCCACCCTCTCAGCCTCGCCTCTCCTGGGATTTGAGCATGTTTTCAAAGAAACATCTGTTTCTAGGGGGATGCAGGTCAGAGTTGCAGAACAGTCCACACCTGAAGGAGGCTGCCCAAGGGCTTAGGTGTCCTCTTGGTGCTTGCTGTGGATTTGGAAGGCACCGATTCCAGCTCTCTGACCCACGTGCTGCTCTTCTCCCCATCCCTGGCCTGTGCAGCCCAAGGAAACATTCTGCTGATGCAAAGCGTTGAAGATAAAGAGTTACCATAAAGTGCCTTCCCTCTCAGAGCAGAAATCATGGAAGCCTAGATTCATTAAGGCTGGAAAAGACCTCCAAAATCTCCAAGGAGACTGGAGGTTGGACCTCCAAGTCCAACCATCAACAAAACACCCCAATGGTCACTAAACCATATAGTGAAGTGCCACGTCTACTCACTTTTTGAACACTTTCAGGGATGGTGACTCCACCACTTCCCTGGGGAGCCTTGTTCCAATGCTTAACCACTCTTTCAATTAATAAATATTTCCTAATATCCAATCTGAGGTCATTTCCCGTTGTTCTGTCACTTGTTGCCTGAGAGAAGAGACCAACACCCACCCGTCTACAACCTCCTGTCAGGGAGTTGTAGAGAGTGAGAAGGTCACCCCGAGCCTCCTTTTCTCCAGGCTGAGCCCCTCCAGGTCCCTCAGCTGCTCCTCAAAGACCCTTTCACATGGAAGCCTTGAGGCTTGGATCCCACAAGGCTTCCTCAGAGCCTGCATGAGGTGGTGAGGGATGGAAGAGTTACGGCACTTTCAGTACTGTGCTGTCAGGTCAAAGCTGTTCTCTGAACTCAGGGAGCTGCTCACTCTGGAGATTTGAGAGCCACGTGGCCACTGTCACAGCCAGAGAGCAGCACACGGGTCACAGAGACGTGCCAGGCTGCTCTGATGCCATCATCCATCTGTTGGAAATCAGAGACAAGGAAAAAACTAAAAAGGCAATTCGGCAATTGTGCTGAAACCCTCCCTGTCTGGGAAAAAAGATAATAAAAAGACTGGAAATGTGATTAATTAGCATGTGAAGCAAGCAATCAATAATCAATAGATGATAGAATACTAATTAATGAAGAGAATTATGAAATTTGTAGCAAATGAACATCAATTCCTTTGTTTGCTAAAAATGCATAAATAGTGAGAAGTTTCAAAAGTTGGTGTGCATGTCTGGGGGAGTGACCCCACAAGCACCCCAAAAATAATAGTGATAGATTATTATTAAAGTATATTAATGTATAGAAATAACAAGGTAATAAAGTAATGCCTGCTTTCCAATACTAAAAAAATAGCTGGTTCTGGCGACACATCCCACTGCTGGTTTGATGTTGCTGTTTTCTTCTCCACAGCCGTGGATCTGGTGAAGCACAAAATGATCTTCAGCGTGGTGAGGTTGGGAGCCACCATCATCATCTGCATCGGGTTCCTGCTTATGCTGCTGCCTGAGGAATGGGATGAGATAACCCTGAGGTTCATCAACAGCCTGAAGGAGAAGAAGAGTGAGGATCATGCCGACGACATCACAGAGTCCAGCGTACACACGAGGAGCAGGAGCAGGGCTAATGGGACAGTGTCTATACCACTGGCTTAGGGCTGGTGGACCTCCCCTGCACGCAGATGTATATTCTGTGAATATAGCTTAAACCCCCTCACCACCTGTATGCTTAAAAAAATGACATTTAACCTGAGCAAGGGATGGACTGTAAGATAAGAGAAATACATCTATAATAAATGTTTACATTTATACACTTATCAAGGAACGGGTGTAAATAACTACAATAAAATGTTTTGTAATAAAGAAAAGACATTTCTGCCTGTGTCTCAGTGAAGTGGTGGGTTTAAAACGTGGATCAAGTTCACATCATTTATCTCCTTTTGCTGGCAAAAGGAGAGCCATTCTCAAGGACACAAATCTTGGATATTTCCAGCTACATCTCAGAATTGAACATCTCGACTTGCCTTCAATAAAGTGACCTTTCAGCAACACGCTAGGTTTGGAAAACCATTTGAAACCTCTCCTGGCATTTTTGAGAATTCATTTATGAAAGACCCTGATGTTCTCATTTATATTTGGAATTATTTTCAGAAAATATCAGCAAAACACGAAGCCTCCATCCCAGACCACACTGAGCTGTGCCTCTTTCTAACACCACCTTTCTAGAATTGGTGCTGGGATTTGGATGCCTTTGGTAAAGTCAAAAATGGCTTTATTTATCTCTTTTTCTCCCAGAAAAGCTGCACTCCCAGCTGCACAACAAGCTTCTCAGGAGAGATGGAAAACCCCAGAACACCAGCGTCCCTGGGAAATGTCAGTTCCTATTTTATAGGGCTTTAGGAAAAACTAATATTTTTCTTAACCTCCACTGCGGAAAAGTCTTTCAGAAGCCAAACCAAACCAACCAACCTCCCAGTCCCTTCCCTGAGCCTGGTGCTGTGTAATTTAGGCTGGCTTACAGCATTCCTAGGACTGACCATGCAAGACTGTCTTTATTCGAGAGCACTTGATATCCAGACAAGCACCTTTTTCTCTTTTTGTTCATTTTGTTTTTAAGAAAAAATAGAAAAAACTGGATAGTATCACAGGTTGCTGAGCTCTGCTAGCTCTACTGCCCACAGTTCGTAAGTTTGATTAGCAGCTAGAAGGAGATTTTTTGCTTGTGGCATCTTTTTTATTGATAATATTTCTTCCAGGAAAAAAATAGTCATGTAAATAATAACAAAAGCACTTTTTTATTTTACTCTTCCCTTTGAGTTTTGGGGTTTTTTTATCCTTTAACGTTCATGTCCAAACTGTTCCTTGCAACCAGCAGAGCTAACAAAATACTTGTGTGTATTTAAAAAACCCACAGTTCGGCTCCTTTTTCACATGGCTGAAGAATTAGGGCTCTAGAAACCAACCCAACCAACTGTTCCCTGTGCATTAAACTCAGAAGTGTAAGGTTTGGGCACACTTTTACCACTCCTTGTCTGCTGATTTTGAAAGCAGCTAGATATAGAAAAATATCCTAAAAAAATGAAGTCTATGGAACAGGAGATACTGATGGGACAATACGGATGGGCCGAGAGCACACAGCATATGGCAGCTTGGACACCACCTCCAGTTGATTTTGGAGTTGATATATTCATTTACATTACTAAATTAGGGGATGTGTTTTACTGAAATTTTAGCTCCTGCCAAACTGAACACATGGGGAAAACAAACCTTTCATTTAGTATGCACTGATGAGGACTTTTTGGCAAGCAGACTCATGGAAGCACCTTCAGGCACAGGACTGGATCCTTCAAGGAACCTCATAGAGCAACAGGAGGGGAATCATGTGAAGTTCCTTAGTTTAGTCAGCTTTTCCCTAATTGAGACATTTCATGGCCCGGGGCACAGCATGTTAAAAAGACTTTAATCCCAGCATGGAAGGCTTTAGCAAAGCACCCCTGCCCCAGTGTGTTTGCTATTCATAGAATCGTGGAATTCTAGAATGTTTTTCGTTGTAAGGAACCTTAAAGACCATCTCATTCCAACACCCTGCCATGGGCAGGGACACCTTCCACTATCCCAGATTGCTTCAAGCCCCAATCTGGCCTTGAACACTTCCAGGGACGGGGCAGCCACAGCTTCTCTGGGCAACCTGCTCCCAGGTGCTTTCCAGGGTGCTCATCCCACTCAGTGATGCCTTAAGACCCTTTGTTCACCCACTGCCCAGCCTCCAGTTTAAATCCCTCACTAAACACAGAAGGTAATAGTTTTCCCCAGAGTGCAGTTCTGCCTTTCAGATGGAGAAAAAACATAAAACCCAAGAACTCAGACAATAAACGGAGGTTCTGTTGATGATCCACCAGAGGAGCTTCAAACTAATATTCACACCCACCAAGTGATGATTAGATGTAGTTACTCTGCCACCCCGGGTGTCTCTGACGAGGCTTCTACTGTCTGCAGCAATGTGAGGATTCATTCCTTGAGGAAAATGCCACTTCTGATCTGGCAGCTGCATTATCAGATCCTCCTTCACACCATCGCCTGATTCTCTGGAAGGAAATCAAAATGTGCTGCAAATAACCCACCCCAAGCCCTCACCACCAATGCCTGTCCTCACCAGGGTCAGTGTTATCCCAGCACCATGGGTATTCTCAACCTGGGCTGGGGAAAGATGAACATCCCCTGGTAATACAAGCCACGAGGAGCAGCGGGAGGAACAGGCTGTGATTCTTGGCTTTACAGATGTGTAATAAAAAGGTCTATCAGCCACAGCAGTTTTTATCCCAGCCAGTGAAACCATGCTGGATTATTTTCCTCTCTTTGCCAATCCCATTAGTTCACACTGTCGCTGCCTAAACATGCTACAAGCAGGATAAACAACAGCCTATTGGCATCATTAGGGTTCTTTCTGCTTTACTCACTGGAGATTTGCATGCAGTCCCGGCATTATTTTGGCAAAAATCCATTCCAGCCACTTTCCATCTCCTCCTTTGCTTATGTTTTTTTTGTGATTTAAAACTCATGTTTAAGGAGAAGCTTTAAGGCAGAAGCAATTCCCAGTTCGATGTTGGAGTGGTGCCCTGTGCCAAATCCTCCCCCGTGGTTCACCTTTGCTCTGTGTGCAGGAGAGTAACAAACTCTGCTCCTCCATGTGAAAATGCCCTGCCCCAGGTCATGGCATTACCCTACCTTTGAGCTTTTCCCAGTATCTTCCTTAAAACAAGAACATCAGAGTGCTTAGGGGTCAATGATTTCATTTTTACTACGATAAATTGGCCAGAAAACCCAATTCTGGCAAGACCAGTGTCACTTACAGGTTCCAGCTGAACTTGGTGGAGGGTTTTAAGGCAGCAAATGAAATGGGAGAAAGCTATAAAATTCTTCCAGCTCCCCTGGGAGGAACCATGGGCTGTGCCTAAAGGCAGTGTATGGGACCAAAGTTCCTTCCAGCCCCATGTTTCCACAGCACAGCACTCAGGAATTGAACTGAACTTTAAATACGGATAAAAGGCTGCATTAAACAACTCCCAGTTTGAAAGAAGGATGAGCACCCCTTACCAGGATCTCACTTTGCCCCAGTGACCTGCAGGAAGGGTGTCTTCTTGCAGCCTGCCTTCCTCCTCCACCAAACCCTCAGCTGCTGCTCTTGGCCCTCTGCTTTACAGAGTAAAGCCCTGTGGAGATCAAAGTGCAGCTCCAAAGTACACAGATGCTGAGGTTTTAGGGATTTGACAGGAGATATTGGTCATTAACTGCAGTATCATGATGCTGTGCAGTGCTGTCAGAGTAACATCCTTGGGCATGTGTAGGACAGAGCTGTACCCCAGCAGGGAGGGGGGGACCTTTCATCTGAAAAGAAGGAGGAAAAACAAACACCGACTGAGCACATCTTATCTATGTGGGCTTTTTCATTAATGGCAACATCAGTTTAGATCAGTCTAATTAAAAAAAAACTTGCTGATTTCCCACCCCATTGCACCCATCAGCTCACAGGTACAGGTCATTAAACACATGTCTGTTCAGCAAGGCTTAGAAACTTTTCCCTCACCAAAGACTAGATGCCTATTTCAGACTGCATAAACCCTAAAACTCAGCACTGCAGCATGGATGAAATGAAAGAAATGTGCATGCATCCACACCGGAGCATTATGATGACAGATATTTTAGTCATGGAAACGAGGCCACCACCTCTGCAGCAGAGCAGTCCGATCCCACAGGTAGCCATCCTCAGTGCAACCGCAATTGCAGCCTCACAAGAGGACAAGGCCTCTCTCAAGAGCAAAGAAGAAACACCCCCAGCAAAGCAAACATGAAGAAAACCCTCAAAATCACAGCTCACTCTCCTGAGCTCACTCCTTTGCCTTGTCCGTAGGGCTCTGTGCCATATTTACAACTGGTTTCGCACAAGTCTCAGGAGCAGCTTCTCTCCAGTGGCACAGGCAGCCTGGGAAGCTGGGCACGCACCCACTGAGCAAACCCCGGCAACTCTGCTCCGCCTGAGGCAATGCCTCAGCTGAGCCATTTATAAGTGGTTTTGATTCTAGATCTTCCTTGATAACGAAGTTGTAACCGAGGAAGTGGTCATGTTCCCAGTATTCCATATGATTTTTTTATGTAAACCAGGGTATAAATAAGAAGGTGGAGAAGCCTCTTCCCTCTCTTTCCTTTCCAGTGGATCCGGGAGCAGGTTCTCTGCTATCGTCTCTGCTCGTGTGGAGGAGTGAGGCCTAGCAAGGCCTTCTGGACCTTGGGAAGCGGCCGCTTGGAGCAATTCTGCTATATCAAGGAAAGTAGCAAAATTTTCTTTTGTTAGTTCTTTATTGGTTGATCCTAGATTTTGATTGTGCAGATCTGTTTTGTTTTGTTTTTTTTTTTTTTTTCTCCATTTCCCTTTGGGGCAGGGGGAGGTGTTTGGGGTCTCTTCTTCTGTGTACATAGTATTCTAATTGTATATAAGTGTAAATACATGTATATAGTTTTATACAGCTTTAGTTTGGTCACTTCGGTGTTTCAGTAGCTTTTCCCTTCTCCCTTTCCCTTATGTTCATAGAAGGGGAGGGGGGAGGAGAGGCTGCAAACTGTAAGGTCTGGGCATTCCGCGAGAAAGCCAGATCCAAACTGTTACACCATTGGAGCTTGGCTGGGGCCTTTCTGTCCCACACTCAATCGCAGCACCGACTATCTCAGACAGAACATCTTCAGGGCATCAACCTCAAGCCTATCCATAGGGTACCTGAGCACTCCCTAACAACAGTGAAAAGAGAACCAATCTGCCCTACACCTATTTATTAACCCCTGTAAGTACCCCAAAGGGGAAGCAGCACACCTCAGCCACAGACCCTGGCTGAGAGCAGAAAGCACCACTGATCTCCTTGCCATAGGATCAAGATGTCCATCTGTTCTCTACACTCTCAGCTCTCCTTCCTCCCTGTCTGATATGATTGTGCTCATCACCTCACTGCACACGCTGAGCTTCCTGGCCTCAAAATGTTTATAACTATCTTAGCCTCAAAAATTCTCATCTCTTCTGCACCTTCTCTACTCAGAAGAAATGGGGGGTGTTTTGGTTTGTCTTTTTTTTTCTTTTCCCGTAACTCTTACAAGCAAACTACTATTTACTATTCAGATCAACAGAATCCTTTGCTCCTCCTTATACAGTCCTGGAAGC